>CAUYWD010000002.1:0-273065 GCA_963576735.1 Bedellia somnulentella
TGTTTGAACAGAAACCAATTTTGTTCTTCGGAACTGAGTATGACTGAGTAACTAGTGAGTAAGTAGTTCAAACAATTTTATCTAGGATATTATTGACGTGATGCGACATGATAGTCCAGTGGGTAGAACACCCGCCCCAAAAACAGAAGGGCGTGAGTTCCAATCCTGGGACGGGCCTACACCAATTTGTCTTTTCTAAAGTCATATGTGTGGTTAATTTATCATGGTTGCTAAGGGTGAGGGAAAACATCGTGAGGAAACCCACATGGCTGAGTTGTACTTAGTCATGTGACAGTGTATTCGTACAAAACGGCGATAGGCCTGCCCCCTATCACGTGAGTACACTGTCTAAGCAAAACGTGGGTACCTTCTCTGGTAACTAGATGGCGCTTGTCATGTGAGTTCAGGAGTATTGGTACCTCTGCCAACCCCTTCGGGGATAAACGGCGTGAACGTTTATGTTATGTTATGTTATTATTGACGTATTTTTTGAAAATTTAACTCTTTAATCACGACTTTAACCCAGCAAAACACTACGGACCAAGGATACCTTGCTAAACTAAAAACATAGTGGGATTATCCGAATGGACCTGACCAATGTTTTTTATTTTATTCGCAAAATAATTATACTTAACGCCAAATAATTCTACCAAATAATTCTTCTAAAAGTTACGAGAAAAACAGTGGTTTTACTTTTTTTATTACTTAAAAAATGGCTGAAATGTTTAGGTTTAAAGTGCGCATTTTCGGCCGAAAGATTTAATGGCGGTTGGCGCGGGAAAGTGGCGATGTGACGTCACACCCCCGGCCATTCGTCGCTCACGCTTACGTACGCATTGAGTTTTTGTGGTTTTGTGATACAAAATAGCAAATAAATACTGTAGTGTGCCTCAGTGTTTCAACTACAAACATATACTCACGGCTATTAATCCCTAGAAAGGGTAGCCAGAGCTAAAGAATTAAAAATTCCTCAGCCACTTTTGGAAGTTAAGTTAAGTGCTATTCTAAGCCGACACTACACGGCCACTTTAGTATAAAAATATAATCACGACTACAAAACTGATAAAAAGGTTGCCAAAGCTTCAGAATTAGGAATTTGTTAGCTACTTTTGGAACTTGAGTGGGGAAAAGATTGAACAATAAAGGTTGTTGGTGATTGGCGATGAGCCTCTGCCGCATCGTATAATATTCTCCTAGAAAAAAGCGCCTAATTTTCAAAGTCACCTTTTATTACCCTTACTGATATGATAAATAAAGCAAAGAAAATATTTCTACACCAGCGGGGAACAAAAAACAAACAGAAAAAAATACTTTCCTTTATTTATTAGTAATATGTATTATATATAAGATAGTAATATTAGTATTAAAATGTGAAGGAGGTTTTATGAACAAAAACATTCAAATTTTGTTACCCTTGTGAAGAAACGAGGTAGTGCTATTCTGTGCCGATAGTACACAGATAATATAAAACAATCACCAACAACAATAATCCTCTATGCCATTTAGTTATTCTCAATTTCTAAAGGTGGCTTATAATTGTTACTTCAGCTATCGGACAGGAAGTATTTGTAACAAATTCAACTCTCGAAACTCAAACTTTCACCCAGTTATCCCCGTAGGGGTCGGCAAAAATAGCTATTATTTATGTTTTTTTATTGTAAACAAGCATATAAAAGGAATAAATAAAGAAAAAATCGCACCATTCCCACGGACCGACTTCGCGCAGTGGCTATGACCGGCCGGCACACGGGTTATGACGTAAAATTAAAAAGCGCGCGAAATCTGAAGATTTGAAAACGGGGTTGAACTTCTCGAGGTCGCTGCTTCGGAAATACTGCATGTATTGACGTGAAATAAAAACGATTGTAATATAAATGATATAAACTAAAGTTTCAAGTGCATTTGGTACAGATATGTTGACCCATTTGTGTTCTCCATTATAAAACTAAAGTCTGTCAACTGTTTAATATAAAAGTATTTATTGAAATGAATTATATGTACAGAATAAACTAAATCTATAAGTTTTAAATATATATATCGTAGGATGATTTGATGTTTAGGTTTTTTGCAAAATACCTAGGGTTTTGCAAAAATCCGGATAATTAGACAAAGGTTATAATATTTTCTAATCTTACTAGGTTTTTTTGCAAAAAAACTAGTTGGTTTGGTAAGATTGTACTTCTTTAATGCTGATTGGCTGATTTCTGATTGCTCGCCTACACTTATTCTGATTGGTTCGTCATTGTGGTATTGAGATATTATAGCTAGAGTTATAAAGGGTAAGAAATGAGTATATGTATGAGTATGTATATGACTAGAAATTAAATATATTTTTTTACTCTTTTGTTCGAGTAAAATTACAATCACGTTCGGACATATTATACACAGATCAAGTTACCCCAAACTAAGTAACACTTGTATTAGGGGTTACTAACTCAGCGATATATTCAGTATAATATAATACACATATGCTCATCACATAAATGTTGCTCTCAGCGGGGATCAAACCCGCAACCTCCAGACCGAAAAGCTAGTCACCTATCCACTCGGCCACGGACGTCTTCAATATAGGTAGGAACAATAAAGTAAGTACGTTTTAAATTGTTGTATTGAGGTATTATAGCTGAAGTTATAAAGGGAAACGACAATACTATTTTTAAAATTAGGATCTTTTTTAACTAAAATTAAAATAACAATCAAATTAAATGTAGGTAGAAACAATGAAGTAAGTACGTCGTAATTAACAACCAATCAGAGATGACGTGTTTATGAGGCACTGTAATTGACCAATCAGAGTACAGTATTCATAAAAACTGACATTTCGTTTCGGAGTCATACTAAACCAACTAGTTTTATTGCAAAAATCCTAGTAAGATTAGGAAATATCATAACCGTTGTCTAATTATCCGGATTTTTGCAAAATCCCTAGGTTTTTTGCAAAAAAAACCTAAACATCAAATCATCCTACGACATATACAAAAGATAGAAATAATCAATTAAACAATGTAAAAAATATTTTCAAAATCATTGCCGCTAGGGGAAGGGAACCCAAGAGGCTGGCTGCATTGCCCCTTTGTACGGCAATGCTTATTCTTTGGGAAAAGTATGTGCCAGCCCTAGGATTCCCACTAGTTTGTCAATCTGTTTCTCTTTCCGCAAGGGCGGCTATTAGTCCCAGGATGGTGTTAGGTTTATCGTCCACAGATACCATGTAAATAACGTGGTTAAGGTCAAACAAGTTTACGCACCAACCTATACGCAGTCTTAACGATGAAGCAGAGAATATTAAGGGAAGATATATCCCAGGCTATGCATTCGGGTCATAATTTTTTTCAGGCATACCTGTGCAATAAAACAAATGAATCTCTCTATCTCTTGGAGCAACGACGAATTCTTATTTTGCAAACTTCAGAAGAGGTAGCTAATTAAGAACTTTATCTCAAAGTGCTTGAATCGAAATAGAATAGAGAGGATGGATACAAATATAGTAGCGAAAGAGATATATAGAGCCAATGTGTATGGTATTGTTAGTAGAGGACGGCCTCGTAAAACTTTTCTAGACCAAATGGAAAACGTTCTTATAAAGGCGGGGGTCCGAAGTGAGAAGAATAAAAGAGCATGTATGAGAAGAATAATTAATGTAAGGCAAGCCAGAGATATTTGTCAAGATCGTGCAAAGTGGCAATCGATAGTTTCTGCCTACCCCATTGGGAATAATGGGTGTGGCGACCGCTAGGCGGCGAACTCACTCGCACACTAGCAGCGTCATAAAAAATCGTACATCGCGGTATCGAAATGTTTCTCTAGCTAAACATAAATACAAATTCTAAGTTGGTACACAGCAGGGTGTACTGGCCAGCATATCTTTGCTATTCCCACATGGGCATGAGTATAAGTAAGTTGAATGACAATTACAGCTACCAAGGATTACCAAATATTCACAACAGATTTTTCTATTGAGCAAAGCCTAACTGAAGACTAATGATGGCAGTATTGTTTCCTTCAAACCGAAAGTTCTGAGAGATGTTGAAAAGTGTTATGTACAGTTATACACATTAGGAGTATAATCAGGGCCTAGGCCTCGTCGACTAAGAAAAAGCCGATGGAACGATAGGCTATGTTTGAATCTTTGCAGACGTGCCATATTGACTACAGTACAGATATATCGAGTTGCTAAAGTGTTTCTATGAAAATGCCACTATGTTGGTCTGACTCCAGGACCAGAACACGGATTCTATCCAATTGCAGCGAGGAGTGAAACAGTTAGAAGTGATTTCTCCGAAACTGTTCACGACGGTATTGGAAGATTTATGTTTCTAGACTAGGAAGGGCACGGCATCAACATCAACGGTGAGAACATCACGCATCTTCGATTTACTGATGATACTGTAGTTTTGGCTGAAACCCCGGAAGATTTAGGTAAAATGAAGAATGCCCTCAGTAGAATATCTGAGAGAGTAGGTCTTATAATGAACATGAACAAGACGAAACTCATGTCAAATAGCCATGTTGTACGCACTCCTGTCGGGCTTGGAGACTACACTCGAAGTTGTTGACCAATATGTATACCTGGGACAAGCCATTCCGTTAGGTAAAGGCGTAGAGCCTTCGAGAATAAGGTCAACCGTCGAATCGAGCTCAGTTGAGCAGCGTTCGCATTATTTAGTTGTCTAAAACTCTGCAGTATTTTAAGACAGGTCTTTGACCAGCAATGACTTACGGCACAGAGAAGTCAAAAGAAGTCTCAGTATCACACACATTGCAATCGAGAGGGCTACGTTAAGAGTTTCACAACGCGCTGAAACCAGCAACGAGTAGATTCCTAGATGAACCGGGGTTGTAGTGGGCAGGGTACATTAATCGTAGAACAGACTAGTGGCGGTTACGTACCAGATTACGTCAGGGTAAGCAGAAGACTCAGCGAAGGCCATGGGAAGCCATAATGGATGAGGGTACCAGAGAGCGGTCGTTTTGGACATCTTTGAGGTAGACCTACGACGAACAGTGGATCTGTTGCCCGATGATGGGACAAAGAAGGATTGTAAAATGTTACATCATTATATAACCAGGTAATATGAAGTAATATCCTTTACATAATGAGGTAATATGAGGTTATTATCGCCTTGATTATAGATTTTTACGACCGTCGTTTGTTTTTGACACACACTAACGAATTAACAACTTTGACAGCGACAATCTTGCATTTTTCGACACAATGGACAGTCCCAAAAATCAGGGGGCCAACCAACGCAGTTACTAACGTATGTAGTTGAGAAAGTTACCTCAGCACTGGCCCAGCCGAGCGCGGCGGTGAGGATCTTGGCGTGGCCCTTGCCCGGGATGCCGTTCATGGCCACGTGCAGACCGAACAGGTCCGCGATGTCCACTGTGGCTTTCAACAGCTCCTGCAAATTGTTTCATAACATCTTTGATCAGATAACTCTATTAAAGTTCTAAATCTAAGCTAGGAAACCAAATGAAGTGTCTGCTATTAACACAATACGTATATTTCAAAATATTAAATTAGCAGACACCTTGATATATTTCTAGGCACACCCAAAGAAAACATTTCTAGAGTTAGTAAATCTTCCTTACAATTCCAATGCAACAGTTTACCTAGTATTAATGTGGACTTCGCTAAACCCGTAAAGCGATGCCAGATCAGTTGGGAGCACACCTGCCTAACATGGAAAGCCTTGGCTTCAAATACTGTATCAGATCAACACCAATGTGTTTTTTTAGAGTCATTTGGTTGATGAATTTATCATGGTTGTAAATAATGAGAGAAAAAATTAGTGAAAATATAGTAGGTGTCCTAAAAACTCGTCATTTCCTCTAAAATTATTGAAACCTTGGATATTTTAAAATATCTCTTGTTTATTTTAATTTATAACTTTGGAAACATAAATAATCTGTTAGGTTATTTTTTTTCATTTCCGTACGCAGAAACTTGAATTTTAAGTAGGAATTATTTTTCTGTATGGAACATTATTTTACGTACTACTTGTTTATTATCCGGATAAAATTGTGGTTTAAAATTTTTATGCATCTTTTCTCAATTATGGAATTGGCAGTAAGAAAGTTGGTAGTATTGTTTTAGATTACAATGTTAAATAAACTATGTATGTGTGCCTATGGGGGTCAAAACTCTTCCCTAATATATAATTTATAAATGGGATAAAATAGGGGGTATTTTCTATGTTAAGATATTTGTTACTTAATCATTTATCTATACTAATATTATAAAGCTGAAGAGTTTGTTTGTTTGAACGCTAGGATCTCAGGAACTACCCAATCAAATTGAAAAATTCTTTTTGTGTTGGATAGTCCATTTATTGAGGAAGGTTTTAGGCTATATATCATCACGCTGCAACCAACAGGAGCAAACTATCAGCGAATAATGTTGCAAAAACACTAATATTATAAAGCTGAAGAGTTTGTTTGTTTGAACGCTAGGATCTCAGGAACTACCCAATCAAATTGAAAAAATCTTTTTGTGTTGGATAGTCCATTTATTGAGGAAGGTTTTAGGCTATATATCATCACGCTGCAACCAACAGGAGCAAACTATCAGCGAATAATGTTGCAAAAACGGGGATAATTATTCATACTAAGGCTTCCGTTGTGTGCGCTGCGTAAACGGTTTAAGTTACCCAAAAAAAATGTATCAAAGATTTATTTCTCTTTAAATGATCTAAAAAAATGCCCACGACAGTATACGTCTACTTTTAAGTTTCACTTACTATAACCATTTTTATGGTAAATAAATTTGGTCGAATTTAATGCATAATTGCCATAATGTTTTATATACATAATATTAATCTTTATCCAAATAAATATGTTGTTTATTGAGAGTATTTAATTGAGAACAAAATTGTCCTTGATATCACTTAATTTAAATAAACATCTTAGAAGATAATACAATTTTTAAATTACTCCGTAACAAAATTTACACGCGTGCATGAAGCGCAAGACAAGACGCTGCGCTGGCCGGCGATAGAGATGGGATTTTGCCCGGGCATTTTGGGCGGATTGGATTTATGTCCAATAAATGTCCATAAATGCCGAATAAATGTCCATTACTTGGGCAGAAATCTTATTTAATTTTAATTTTTAAAATATCATTACTGTAAGAGTGTGGTTGATGTTATTAGTTAAAATCATCATAAAATGACCTATTTTATTTAAAGAATGAATAATACTTATAGGGTTCATGATAGGGACCATTAGCATAAAAGTCAATGCGTGCAATCCAACCCGTTTTATGAAGTTTTGCAGACAGAAACGCAAACATTTTTAAATGCAAGAATCTTATCATACTTTTTATGAAAATTCATTAATTTGTTACAATACAATAGGGAAAAATTGTGATACTGTTTTAAACTTTTAATTTAAACAAACATTCTGGATGGTCATAGTCCAGATTATGATGATTTTCTACTATAAACGTATGAGAATCTAACCCTATTTACGTTGGGCTCGTATCAAGTACAAATCGCGCGCTCCTATTGGACACTTTATATAAAATAAAGTTGAGTATAATAATATAGAGTTGAGACCAAATTGACATTGACATTCCGCCGGATTCAATCTCGCTATTTTGTACCTAGATTTTAAGTTGCGTAGAATTCTGACAGCTGCCATTTTTTGACATGTCAGAGGTTATAAATCTTTTTGACCAGGCTCATTTTTTTGATTTCTATTAAAGTATGAACATCCACGTCAACTCATTTTATTTGTTAGAATATATTTATTTTATTATGTTCTACGCTGCAAATGCAAAAAGCGCATTCACGGTGAACGGAAAATCTAAAATATAACAGTTAATAATAAAAAATAATAGCAAATACCGAAAAGAAATGAGCGCATTTGAGTATTCAAAGAAGTCGAATGACATGGCATGACAAGACACACGCATAACGACAGCTAAGAGCGACATTGAATAAATAATACAGAGCGAGCGATTTGCTTTACGTTTTACATCCATCTACTTACGGCTACAAATCCCTAAAAGGGGTAGCCTGCTCTTCTGAATCTTAAAATTCTTTAGCCACTTGGAAGTTAAGTAGAGAAAGATTGTTATATAAATATTTTTGGTGATGGTTCTCTAACCGCATCGCCCAAAAGTCTCTTAAAAAGTCCCGATACCCATAGTCGCCTCTTACGATAACCCATGGGAAGAAATGGGGTAGCGCTATTTTAAACCGGCACTTAGCCGACACAGCAAAAAGGTTTACTAAACCTGAACTAACAAAGAAGGTGCCAGCTAAAAAAAAATAAATAAGGTAATTAAAATTGAATTGATATCATGTTCGTAATATTGAAATATTATATAATATTTAAATATTTTTTACTATTGTATAATTTTACTTAACTTAGGTTATATTTGCATTTGCCTTTAAAAAGGTAAGACACAACTTAACAAAAATCTAACAGCGGATATACGCTCCCGTCGCTCTGCCAACTGAGCTATAGTATCAAGTGATCATGATCACTGGCACGAAAATTGGTTTTTGCCTGTTTCTTTACATCTTTACTTGTGTCAACGCCATCTACCGCCAAATTATTACAACCCGGAAATATGCGCCTTTTGCCACGAATAGTTCATGTCCTCTGTCAATATATGACATCAAAATCATTCGTGTCCGCTGTGGTTTTTTTTCCATACATTGATGCTCATTGACCTTTACTATTTAAACACGAACTGTTTTTCAGTTTAAAACCCTAATACCTAAGTATTATTTCATCCCCTTTGAGTATAAAAAGTAGCGTGAACGTGAGTATTTTCACATTTTAAAATTCTGTTAGCGGAATATACCGTTACTACATTATGTTAATAATCTTGAAAAATAAAAATAAAATATATGTTTTTTTTCGCTTAGTTACTTTATAACATTATTCGTTATACTAAAGTTAATATCTTATAGCTACTCTATCGCTTGATATAATTGAATGTGTTTTTTTAATTTTAAGGGTATAAATAATTATTATTATAATCGTTCAAAGTAAAAGTGGGTTAAGATTAAGAATTTAACATAACATAAACGTTCACGCCGTTTATCAGAGCCGGTTGGCAGAGCTACCAATGATGAACATCACGTGACAGCGCCACTTAGTGTCCAAAGTAGGTACCAATGTTTTGCTTAGACAGTGAACTCACGTGATAGGGGGCAGGCCTATTGCCGTTTTGTACGAATACACTGTCATATGGATAAGTACAACTCGGCCATGTGGTTTCCTCGCGATGTTTTCCCTCACCGTTGACAACCATGATAAATTAACCACACATATGACATTAGAAAAGACCAATTGGTGTAGCCCCGACCCGGGATTTGAACTCACGACTGTCTGTTTACGGGCGGGCGTTCTACCCATTGGACTATAATGTCGTCTAAGTAAGAATTTAAAGTACTTATATGCCTATATTTGGCATATTGTAACTTTTTTTTTCTTCTTATTCCTTTATTCTGATGACGCTGATGTATATGTATAAGTTAAACACAATTAAAATAATGATCCACTTGTAGTTTAATTTTAAAGTAGAGTTTTGTTTTTCCGCCCAGCGATTGGGCATTTATCGGGCGTAAATTCATTTTTGCCCATTTTAACCCAATACGTCCAATCTGCCCAATAAGTTTTTATGCCCTCGACCCATCTCTACCGGCGAGCGAGGTCACCTGCGCGAGAAGCTTATGTTTAAGCCTTATCCTATTAATATTATAAATGTGAAAGTTCAGATGTTAGTGTGTTTGTTGCTAAATGAAGACTAATTAACAGAACGTATTTAAAATAAAATTTACAGGAAGCCAGATAATGATCCCAATTAACACAATAGGACACTTTTTATCCCAGAAAAATTAAGAGATCAATAAATTTTCTTAAAAAATGGTTAAACAGACTAAGAATCAATGCTCAGCCGAAACTACTATACTTATAAACTTAAAATTTATAAAGTGAAAAAATTGTGAGGACACTATGAAAAACACCTTTTTTCTCATCGCATGACAGAGACCCTCAACAGGGCAGTTAAATATTTCAGTTTGACGACGTGAAAGTCTACACTTTTGACAGTACGAAGTCTGTGGGGTCAGCTAGTATTACTTATAAACACGACACTTATAAATTAGATAAGTATAAATAAGTATAAGATATAGTTTACAGAACTTACAGGAAGCAACTGGAACTCTCCTGAAGTGGTGTGAGCATCAGCATCGGGGAAGAATGTTGCCAGCACCAACATCTTGCAGAGCTGTGTGGCCAGGTAGATCATGCTGGCGCGGGCCACTTTCCATCCTGACGCATAGTCTGATCTGGAATGGAATCGATTTTATTATATATAAGTGCTATCACATGTATATTTTTAGGTGCTGTTTAACATGTTTTTTTGGTTACTTAGAGTATTAATTATTTTACAATAATATGGTATCCAATTTTAAATCTACTTCTCTTATTAAAAGTTATAGTAAAAATTGTTTTAGGAGTCATTGAAAATTAAGCAGAATATTTATAATTTCATAACAACTAAAGACTCAAATCTTATGCCCTACATCCCCAAAGGGGAGGCAGAGGTACTAATACTTCTGATCTTCAACTGACATTGTCAACTGATGTTCCGGATACCCACATTTTGCTGTGACAGAGCACTCATATGATAGGAGACAGACCCATCGCTGTTTTATACAAATACACCGTCACACGCAGATGTACAAAATAGGTTTAAAAAAGCATTTAAATACAAAATGCAAAATACTTTTCAAATTTCCTATTTCAAATGCAAAATACCAAATAGTTTTACGTTTTGTATTTCAATTCAATTCAATTTTTCTTCAATGGCCTTTGACCGTGTTTTAACACAGTAACTTTGCCAACGTATATACAAAACAAAGTAAACATTTAAAATTAGTAGGAAGAGGGATGAAAGGAGGCAAAACATCATATAAAGAAAATGATAAATTAGGACATGCGAAAAAAATATGGTCAACTGTTCCTTCATCTAATCCACACTCGCAAATCGAACTGTCCCTTATCCTTATTTTAGCAAGGTGAACCGGAGTACACGAATGACCTAAACGAAGTCTACAAATAGTGGATGCTACCCATTTGTCAGCAGATTTACATTTGAAAAACCAAGGTCTAGACGGAATTTCGTCACCCTGGATATCACCGTAATATTTACCTTTTAAAGATTTTGACTGGAGCCAAAGCAATTTCCAAGATTCAAACATTCGAGGCCTGGCTAACGAGCATAAATCATGACTATAGATTATTGAGTAATCAATACAGCTTTGTATTTCAAATGTTAAATGCATAATAGGTATTTTCAAAATACTTTTTCAAAATAAAATACTTTTTGACCAAATGTCAAACTAAGTAATTTGGCGGCAATCGAACAGGCGCGGGTAATTCGAAGTAGCTGTCAAATGTCACTTTAACGTTTGCGCTGACAGTGTCCATGCTCGCTAGCGTGAGCACTCTGAGCGCGTGGAATAACGTTTGTTGATGACGCGAACAGCCGAACGCACCCTCAGCGGCATTATAATAGTCTAAGAGCCCGCGACGGCCAGACCTTAGTTATAGTATAAAGTCTAAAAGTTTCTCTGTGTATGTCCACTATACAGGTAAGAACGATCCCAGGCTATGAAACTTGGGTCGCCCCGGCTTTGGCAGGTAACAGGTAGTAAAGGTGTGTAAAAATGTATCTCAAATTAGGTATAGCATAAAGCTTAGTTTTCATATATATTATTAGTGGTGATCTTAGAAATGGCCTCGTCCACAGCCAGACACTTAGTACAGTTGCAACCCCCTGCCAGACACCCTTAAAGTACGGTTAATTTTAATGATACTTTAGTTATAGTATAAAATCTGAATTTTATATATGTTATTTGGAGAACTATAAAATGATGTTTCCTCAGTAGCCAGACAATTTGTATGGTTCCCCTATATTGCCAGACACGTTAAAGGTCTATTGTAGGTGCGAGCGCGAGGGGCATATGCGTAATGGGTGCGAGTGAGATAGTGCGCTCGGTCCACGGCGATCTTTTACTGCGCATCAGCTATCTTTTATTTAACATTCTGTAATAAACAAATTTTTAGATTTATCAAGAAAATTTATTATTTAAAATTATTAGAGACCAAAAATTAAGTTTTAAAAAAAATATTTAGTAAAATTTTACGCAAATAAATCTTTAAATCAACAATCCAAAAATGTAATAAATTAGGTTGTATAGTTTTATATGCTTAATTTAAATATTTAATTCAATAAAATTTTCAATATTTTGCAAACAATTTTTTATATACTGTATGGAGGGAATAATTATTGTGATAGTGCAGTAAATCACACCACACACGCTTATCAACTGTAGATGGTATTTCTACTTGAAACTCTGTACAATCAATAATGACTCTAGTGTTTCTGTAATTTGGATGAAAGCAGGCCGGCATTCGTAAGAAAGGTTGCTCGATGAGCAAAAGTCTTTACAATAGTATTACATCCTTGGTGCTTGGTTTTTTTTTGCCAAACTTGATAATCTTCGAATTGCTTGATATTTCAGTTTTAACTTTAGAGTAACATATATCTTTGCCACTATGTGCATAAATATTGCAGATGAATGCTTTTCCTTCATTTCCGATACGCGATAATATATTAACTTGGCATTATTTGTCAATTTTAGTACTATGAATATTTTCCATCATTTCAATTACACTTGATTAGCCGCCGAATGTTCCTTTTTTTGCCACAGTGCGCGCTGTGATCGATTCGTGTTCCCCCATCCCCTACTTTGCACCTAGCGAATAGACCTTTAACGTGTCTGGCAATATAGGGGAACCATACAAATTGTCTGGCTACTGAGGAAACATCATTTTATAGTTCTCCAAATAACATATATAAAATTCAGATTTTATACTATAACTAAAGTATCATTAAAATTAACCGTACTTTAAGGGTGTCTGGCAGGGGGTTGCAACTGTACTAAGTGTCTGGCTGTGGACGAGACGATTTCTAAGATCACCACTAATAAAATATATGAAAACTAAGCTTTATGCTATACCTTATTTGAGATACATTTTTACACACCTTTACTACCTGTTAACTGCCAAAGCCGGGGCGACCCAAGTTTCATAGCCTGGGATCGTTCTTACCTGTATAGTGGACATACACAGAGAAACTTTTAGACTTTATACTTTAACTAAGGTCTGGCCGTCGCGGGCTCTTGCTCTATAAGCGTCATTCGTTCATTTCATTTCGTTTGACCATTAATATTGGCTAAACTTAGTTATAAAGTATTTTGCATTTTGAAATGAATATTAAAAATACAAAATACATATCGAAAGGTATTTCAAATAAAATACAAAATGTTTCTAACTAAAAGGCATTTAAATGCCAAATACAAAATAGGTATTTTGCATTTTGTACTTGCATTTTAAATAGAAGTATTTCAAATAAATCGCATCTCTGCACACGCCTTAAGTAAACTTTGGATAAGTTTAAGGTTCATCACTATGTTTTTCCACACCATTAACAACTATGATAAATTAACCACACATATGACTTTAGAAAAGACAAATTAGTGTAGGCCTGACCTGGTATTTGAATCCACACATGTCTTGACACAACATTCCCGAGATTGCATATTTAGATAACAAAACAAACCTAGATCTGGCTGCAAATCTGTGAAAGTGGCTTGGCTTTTTAGTTAAGTATAATTTTTTTTAGTTTCTACACATATTTAGTCGTTTCTAATGACACCAATGGCAAGAAATAGGGTAGTGCAATTCTAAGATGAATTATTGCTAATTATGTGCATTTGACTGAATGTTACATTATATTTGTTTTCTACATGAAAATATGCTACAATCATACATTAGGCTGGTACTTTTAAATTTATTTTATTACAATCAAGAAATTCCAATTTTGTTTTTATAGAAACAAAATTCATCTTTTCCTCTGTGGGAGCGTGGTAAATACAAGGTCGCGAAACTGTTCCAAAAAATTCGCGCTGCAAAAGCGCCTGCGCCTGATTTTAGAAATCATAAAAATTTAGCTATACTTTATATAATACTACCTTATTTGACTGTTTGAAGTAGTTTTTCAGATTACTAATGAGCATTTTGGGACTTATAGTACTAGTTTCAAAGATATAATTTAATTATACATCATGAAATAAAATCCAGTA
This sequence comes from Bedellia somnulentella, assembly GCA_963576735.1. Lineage (NCBI taxonomy): Eukaryota > Metazoa > Arthropoda > Insecta > Lepidoptera > Bedelliidae > Bedellia > Bedellia somnulentella. The sequence continues at coordinate 14,175 of CAUYWD010000002.1, forward strand.
TCCCTTTGTTCTCACCGGGTTGGGTAAAATGTTATTTATTTATTATTTTTTGTAATTTTGCATTTCATAAAGTTGTATCATGCAGAACGATAGTTTCACTTTCTTACGGCGCAAAAAACTACTTTACATTACATAAAAAAAAAGGATCACAAAATTTATGCAAAAGTTGTAACCCGACACCGACGCTAAACACAGTGAATTCAAAATTAATTTTGTAACGGTTCTGTTCAAATCAATGATTGGATGCGTTGTTTTTCTATTTTGTCTAAGGAAAGGTTAATAGTTTGTATAAATGTTTAGGTGATATTATTTCATTTAATATAACATAACTTACTACTTAGAACATATAAAGTTAAAACGGAGCTGTTAATTATGAACTGAAGAAGAAGAAAAAATGTTATTCACATCAAAAATAAAAATATATTATTTTTGCCCCAAAAAGGCATCAACTCAGCATGTGTATGAAAGAAACAAGCAGCTAGGCTGATGAATCTCACATACCCTGGTTTTCTACTAGTTTCTAAGTTAAAATTAATACGATTACCAAAATTTTATCAACAACCAAACATTAAATGTCACTTACTTCTTAACAGTATAGATTACAATGGTATAATTGTTGTTCTCACCTGATGACTTTTTATTGTTAACTGTTACAAATTTAAATAACAGCACCCTAGTATCTTAATTTATTGTTTAGGTAGTTTGAAATTTTTTTCCAGTTGTGAATGCTAATATTAATATGAGGTAACCTTAAGATTGTTTCAACTGACAAGAGTAGATTCGTATAAATTATTTTAAATATAAATCCAAATATTTATAGAATGTAAAGCTTTAACTATACAATGAATTAGTAGGCAATGGTTTTGCAGCTTGTGTTACTCTAGTTCCCAGGCTAATTAAGAAACCTTTTTAGTAAAATTTCTTCTTTGGTCATTTCTATTTAATAGATATAAGAAAAAGATACCGCAGCATAGGTACTTAACCTAGTTGTGTACTTACATGCCAGAATATTTATATACCATATGATAAGGAATATACACTAAAGCTAAACAATTTCCAAAGTGATATAAAGTCATTTTCACTTAATATTCAAAGAATTAATGCTATAATTAATTTGATTTTTACATAGCCATTTTTAACCTATTTAGTCTTATGATAATGACAATGACAATGACAGACAGACAGACACTGACAGCGACAGTTCAGTTTGATAAACACATGATTTGGCATTGTCAAAAGCGTTTAGTTTTATTTAATTAATTTAACTATATTCGTTATCTCTTGTTACACAACAGTGTTTTTTATGCTCAAAATAAGTTTTATTTAAATAAATACTTAACCATATATCTTTTTAGTCAGAATCAATACGTTTTGTTAGAGAGAAGTGTATTGAATTTTAAAATAAGGAATTAAACTAAACGCAAAACGTCAATTGATTCACTGAAAGCGTTCGAGACAAGGGGAGCGGGAGTTTAAAGTTAATGTTGGTTTACTATTCTATTACCCTCATTTTAATCATACAATACAATACAACCCTTTATTTCGCCCCTCAAAAATAAGACACTGCGTAGCCACATACTTGAGCCGTCATCGTAACATCCTTTCTGGTAAATGATGCAAACTATAGGACGTATTAGGATATAGGGTAAGCTTAAACTTTATTAAAAAAAATATTTGAATGTTAATAAACTTTATTAATAATTTCTTAACATTATTAATGTTTAAGTGTTTGTTTGTATAATGCCGCAAATGCTCTCTTTTACCATATCACCACAATTTCAATAAAAATTATTAAAGATAGCTTCTGATTTTTTATTCCCTGTTTATCCCTTTTCACATAAGAAGACATATCATAATTATGCACTATTTATTTACATGCATGTCTCTTAAGAATAATCAATTCTTTGTTAACCTACTATTTCAGTTAGATAGTGCTCTGCTAAACTGCGGACCTTACTAATATTTACCGAAGAAGGGTAAAAAACATGGGGTGAGTATTTGAAAGGGGTCAGTTGTTTAACCCTTTCATTTTTTAGCACACGCGCAAAAGGGTAAAGAACTTGACAGCCAATAGGAGATCAGGGTAGGCCAAATTTTGAATTTATTCGCTGGCAGCGGTATTGGGCTTTTACGGTGATAGAAGTTGGTATGGCACCGTTCTCTTTCTTATGTCAGTACCCTTTTTTATACCACAGGAGGAAGATGCATATATTTGTCTCTTGTTATAAGTTATTATATATCTCTAATGAGGCTTAAAGAAATTTCAATAAAGTTATATTAGTGTAGTAAAGTTTTTAAATAATTTTCTGTGTCAAATTTTTGTGTATAAAATTATGGAAATTGCTTTGTTTAATGATTAATGCTGGAAAATTATATGGTAAGTGACTATTTAATATTAAAGCATAATTATTTAATAATTGTTTACCTGTGCATCACTGTAAATGGACTTTATATTATTATTGTTAATGCAGGTTGATAATAAGATAACTTAACCAGAGAAAAATAAACAACTATTTTATGTATTTTCTTTACTCAACATAATCATATCTTTTTTAATTGTTTTAATATTTTATTATTTAGCACTTAATAGAGAAACACTTAGAAGTATGAATTATGCTTATAAGAAAATACAGGAATCTTGTAAGAAATATCCTAAGAACTATTAAATGTACAACATAATTTCAGGGCTATATTTCAATGGAGCCCTATTTGGTGATAATATTTTGCTTTTAAGTTTCTTTTACACTTTCACTTCCTCATGAGGTAAAAGAGTAGTTATTAAAATAATACCATAAAAAATTAGCAAAAACATTTAAATTCCTGTCATTACAATATTTGGTAAGTTTAGATCTGACCTTGTACCAGTTTTTTTAAAATATCAAGAGTTTTTAATATACCAATATTTAAATGTACTGTTTCATTGGAAGTTTAAATGTCTAAATATATGATGAGCGTCACATATTAATTGTCATATTTTTTCAAGGGTATCCTGTGTCCTCGAAAATTTATTTGATTGTAATCAGATCATTTTGCCTGTATTTAACTTCAACAATATATTTTATATATTTCACATAAAATTAAGTAGATATTTAAAATTTTACAAGACTTTTTATTGATCGATGGCAAGAATGGCTGACGTAGTGAAACTAGTGAACTTAACTGTTTGAAGTCGAATAGTTCGTCTCGTCGCCTTTCGACTTAGGTCTTTGGTGCTTCTTATTCTTATGTTGATGTGCCTGAAACTCATCACATCACCTAATATAATTCAAAATAAACAAAAGAACACCCACAAAGCTTCCAAAAGTGGCTTTCGGGATTTTCAACTCTGAAGCCCTGCCAAGAGAAAAGAGGGACTTTTGAACTCTTTTCTGAGATTTATAGCCGGGAGTATATAAAGAAAAATTAATGTTTGAAATTTATATACAAGATTAAAGTACTATTTTCTTTTATTATTAAATGAGTTTCTGGTAAGAGAAACGAATTAATACATTATTTTCAATTATTTTAATTACAATATTTTCATACATCTTTTTGACTCTTGACGATCCAATTTCTAATCAGTCGTTTGTTAGTACTAATTATATATAACATAGTACTTATGACAAAATTTTCAGATTCATAAAATGAAGTATTACTACCCAAGTGCTAAAATTGTTTAATTAATTTTATTTAAACACCGTTCAGATAATTTAAACAGTTTCGTTTCTATTCGCGAGATGGCGGTAGCTACTCTTAAAGCGACTGGTATCACAATCTGTGCAACCATTTAAAATAACATTTTAGGAAAATATTAAAAAAATACGATAACTCGAATAAGTTAAACAAGACATACTACAAACATTATTCGAATTAGGATATTGTTAGCAGAAATACTGCTATACGCGCCACCTTGTCTGGTGAGAAGTGTTTCCACCCACGTCTCGTGTGATTGGTTTTTGTGATGGACAATTTAGTTTAATAATGTCAAACTATTATTTCACTTGTTGGTATAGAAAATATTTGATTGTTAAAATAATGTATGTTAAACTCAAAATTGTATAAAAAATAGAAAATGTGTGATTGTGAGGAACGGTACATTTCATTTTAAATTTTTGACGATCAAAACAAGATATTACTTATTTTTATATTCGGAATTAAACATTTCTTGACCTGGGGGAAGTTTTTATAATATTCATCGATAGTTTAGAGCCTTTCTCATTGCTAAATTTAGTTTTTATTAGTTTGGTCGTATACTTTTTATAATAAAACAAAATAATTATGTGAAGTCACATAACTTCTCTGTATCTTATACATACTTATTTAACTATTGTGTAATTATTTTATTTTGAAATTTTATCAAATTAAGTTCCGTAGGCAAAATGTATAAAGAATAACAGAGTTTATTTTAATTGGCGATTGATAACACAAGGGAACAACATTTATATTGCATGAATCATTTTGTCCAGTATTATGCATTTTCGGGGTGCTGATTTCAGATTTTAACTCAGATTGTTTGTATCAGCTTTAATTTTTCAGTTACAATAAACCGCGTTAAAAAGATTTTTTTTATAAAAATCCACTAGAAGACAAACACTACTCTTAAAAAAAATCGGTCGAGCCGGGTAACAGATAAAAAGTTAGGGTAACAGCATTTTGAACGGTTTTTTTGTTAATATTAACCAAACAAAAATAACAATCATCTTGATAATTGGTAGGTTCCCGCCACAGCAACAGCATCGGTGTTTGATACTTAAAATGGGGTCTTTTCTTATTTGCCCATAATCTCAAAGACTTCACACATGTTTTACAAACCAAATGAGGGACCCAGTACGTGTCACGGGTGTCAAAAGGGAATCCGAAGTACCTAATTAAAATACACTTGTTTTATGACCTCCGACACACTTAGTCTACAATATTTAAATGTATATTCACTACAGATGATACAGTTAGAATCGTTTTTACTATAATTTCTTGTCGTTGACATTGTTAAAAATATATTTTTAGTGAATAGCACGATTGATTTGTATTTAAAATGTTACATACATACATACAAATACTCACGGCTGTAAATCCCTAGGAGGAGTAGCCAGATCTAAGGAATTAGAAATTCCTCAGCCACTTTTGGAAATGTGAGTGGGGAAAAGATGGTAAAAGTAAAGGTTGTTGGTGATGGGTTTCCAACCGCATCGCCCAAAAATCCCTTAAAAGTCCCAATACCGTTAGTCGCCTCTTACGTACACCCACCGGAAGAAATGGGGTAGTGCTATTCTAAGCCGACACTACACAGCAATCTAATTAAAATGTTACTAGTGAAAAAAAACGTGTGACCGCTGTATATCAAATACAAAAGCTGTTAGAGAAAAACTGAAAGTAGATTTAAAATCAGCGACCTCAAATTAGTAAACAACATAAAATTTCCTGCTACAAAAAAAGTTAAATGTTGTTCCCTTGTGTAATCTCTGCATACCCCAAAAAGGAAAAATAACTTTAAAAAAGCTTGGAGGAGGCTTAATTAGTCAATATCAATATTTTACTGCTGATGCATGCGTATGCGATGCATTTTAGTTGAAATAATACAGTCTTGGTAGTCAACGAAGTCCATCTATTCGCATTATACGAATACAGAGATCGATTGACGTTGGAACCCAAGATTTCCAGCAAATTGAGATCCCAAGTGTTCTCAGCAATGATAAATGTTCCCTCGGAAGCCCGGAGGGTGTCACGCAAAAAAATGAATAAGGAAATTTACCTAATGGCAGCGATTCTTTATACTTTCTCTCCTTTGTCGCTCGGACAATGCTGTAATGGCTGAATGACGTGACAGGGCAGTGGGGAATATTCCAACTATTACCACGTTTTTTGCCATCTCTTTTTATATAAGACATTTACTGCATTACTCTATATTGTTCAGATAAAGAAAATGTTCTTATGTGTAAACGTAATTTTAAGTAAAGTTATGGTTACAAAAATGTCACGTGATTTTCAGAAATATTCTTAGGTACCTCTGCCTCACCTTCGGAGATTAACGGTGTGAACATTTAGTTAATTTGAGGTTTGAGAAATTTTGCTGTGAGTATGCAAATTCCAACAGAATACCTAGACACATATACTAAAGCCATTAGTTCCCACTTGGGAGGGGTAAGACCTGTCATACCTACAAATAAATAAGTTTCATGTTAATACTAATATAAAAAAAATAAGTTTATGTATTTGCTTGAAATACTACTTATTTATATTATAAATGTGATAGTTTGGATGTTTGTGTCTTTGAGGCAAAAAGGCTCCTCAAGTAGATAATATATATGAATGAAATTTAGCAGAATGCTAGAAAATTACCTAAATTGTAACATAGGATACTTTTTATCACAGAAAAATTTGAAAAATAAAATATTCACGCCTGATTGAACTAAGAGTACAGGAAAAAACGCCTTAAGCATTGTCATAAGCAAATTTGACAGTACGAAGTCTGTCGGGTCAGCTAGTAGAATATATTTTGTACCAACAAAACGCACTAAGAGTGTAAGCGCAGATTTCTTTTATTTATTGGGGGCCGAAAAACTAAAACCACGTCGACTGCTCATAAGACAGGAACTATTAATACTTTATTTTTATCTAGGATTTCTTATTCTGAAGGCTATCTGGTTTCTTGGGATTTATAGCCGTAAGTATATGTATTTCTGTATTTTCAGTCACTTATTTCATCTTTACGTTAGTAAGCCTTGAATTTAGAATGAAATATTTTACAGGCACAAAATAGGAAGGATTAAGGAAAATTTTTAAAGAGGATATACACATTTGATATCCATGTTATAAAAGATTCAAACGTTCACAATGAATATCCCAGAAGGGTTTGGCAGAGATACTAATACTTCTGAACATTTCGTGACATAGTCACCTGGTGATCAGAGTACTCACGTTTTGCTTGGACTGTGTACTCACGTGATATGGGGATTAGGGGGCTAGCCTATCGCATTTTGTACGACTACACTGTCACATGACTAAGTGCAACTCAGCCATGTGGGTTTGCTCTCGATGTTTTCCCTTACCATTAACAATCATGATAAATTAATCATACATATGTCTTTAGAAAAGACAAATTGGTGTAGGCCTGACCCGGGATTTGAACCCTCATCGTAAGCAGTGTTAAACCCACAGCTATCACGGTTTTAGTTTATCTAAACGGAATAGGTGCTCGGTCTTTTCATGTAACGCTGAGCCACAATAAACGATAATCAATAATGCATCTTAAAAAACAATATCGGGCGGTAAGCTCGTGTCGTCGGAGTCTCGCCGGGATGCGAACTAGGATGCATTATTCAGGACGCGTGCTGGCGGCGCGGCGGCCGGCGGCGAGCGGAGCCCTACTCGCAGTGTGCTTGATGTTCTACAAATCAATACATTTCTGTACTCACGGTTATAAATCCCCAAAAGGGTAGCCAGAGCTTCAGAATAATTCTTCAGCCACTTGTGGAAGTTAAGTGGGGATAAGATTGTAAGATAAATGTTTTTGGTGATGGTGCCCAACGGCATCGCCCAAAAATCGCTTAAAAAGCCCGATACCCTTAGTCGCCTCTTGCGATCACCCATGGGAAGGAATAGGGTAGTGCTATTCTAAGCCGACATTACGCAGCAATATTATATAATAGATCATTATGTTTTTTTTAGGCCTTGTTTTGTGCATCTAACCAAATAATTAATTTATCGATCTCACCTTCCAAAGGTTGTCTGGAAGAGATCGCTTTTAGCGATCAGACCGCAAATTGTACCTCACTGTAAACTGTTTGATCATATTATTGTAAATTTGTAAAGAGTTATTCTATTCTATTCAATATTCATAACATGGAATGTTCTTCTCAGTTTGTAGAACCTTAGTTTAAATATACAAAATTGGTCCATCTGAATAAACCTAATCTTGGCTAGTGTTAAGTTAACTTTGAAGCATGTTAATACTATCAATATTTTCTTTTGGTTAATGGTCAGTCACTTTGTTTGTGTACCACTATGTTTCTGCCTTCATGGCCTCGGGGTTTTTCTGGAATGTTTGATTTGTAAAGACAAATTTAATTTGTGTGATTGTACTCAGTTCGATTTGATATTGCAGGCTTTAGGATATTATAACGCTTTGAATCCACCTCAGCTGTAATGACTATCATTGCTTATTTGTATCATAGTGTGTTATTATATATATTTTTACAATGCCACTAGCCAAGTAGCCGTTTTCAACGTACATAAATGAGTTTAGTTGGGTAAGCAGGAAAAGACTGGAAATCCAAGAACGGCTCAATGCTACCGCTATTAATAATTTTCTATCATAATTATATCGCCACTCCCATTGCATTGGGCGAAAAAGCGGTTTAATTAAATACTGTTGACATGCCGTTAAGTTGCATGTTAAGTTAAGCTGTTGAAATAACTACTAAGTTTATAAAAATAACGCAACTTTTATAACTAAATATTACATACATACATACATATACTCACGGCTATATTTCCCTAGAAGGGGTAACCAGAGCAAAGGAATTATAAATTCCTCAGCCACTTTTGGAAGTTGAGTGGGGAAAAGATGGTAAAAATAAAGGTTTTTGGTGATGGGTCTCCAACCGCATCGCCCAAAAATCCAATAAAAAGCCCCAATACCCTTAGTCGCTTCTTACGACACCCGTGAGTAGAAAGGGGTAGCGACATTCTAAGCCGGCACTAACTAAATATTGTGCCATTGTATACGCATGTATTATGAATCAATATTTCCTCGAGCCGTTGTTTTATTGTAAATAAATAAATAAGAAAAAAACAAAGAATTAGGTTGTATCAAAATCCAATTTCAATAAATCCTGTTATAAAGCCATCGAAGTTTGGTGAGAGCCGCAAGAATATGATATCTGTTAGGAGCAGGCCGGCAGGGTTGCCGGGCCTTATCGGAAACGGCTTAACTGACCCCGGCTCCCTGGTGCGACATAGCTCACCGTCCCTCGCCCTCGCGATCGATCTCATGCAAAAATATAGCAGGGGTTGGCGCAACCTAATGATACTTGTTTCAAACTACGAGTTATTGGCCTCTCTTTTCTCCGCTGAGCTATTTTACGATGCTGTCTTTGAAGTTTATGTTACTTGTCATCCGATCGCGATCTTTGGACATTGGAAGTTTTGGGCACTTACTTAAAGCAACTTACGACTTATCTTTAACTATATGTCTTTGATATTTGTTCTTCGCCCTTGCGAATATACATCTATGTTGCCACAAAATGATAAATTTCATTTCAGTAACAAGAACTTCCATAATAATATAAAATACAGCAAAGAGTCTAATTGCACTCTGTCGTTACGTATTCGTTTGCAACATAATGTATATTAATAACTTATTTCCCCGAGGAGCATATTTCATACTCACTCCCTACCATTGGATTGATCTCATAAAATTTTGAATAGGACGCCCATTTGGAATGCATAGACTATATCATCTTCAATAACGTGGGCTTTCCGATCAAAAACTCCTATTTGGTTTTATATGCCACTGAATATTGAGCGCAAAAGGCCGAATCATATTTTGCAATGAGATATGCCGGGGGTGGTGGGGCGGCGCGGGAAGGGGGTGGAATGATAGCGTTCGTTGGTGGTAAGGTGAGGTGATGTAGGGCGGGACGAGACTGGAATAGGTAAGTGGGACGTGGATGCAAATTATAGTTACCTACATTACTATAGACAACATAGTACCAATAACGTCCCAAAATAAATCAAACTGCACATACAAAGACATTAAAATACTTGGCTATAATTCTTTAGAAGAAATTATTCCATTTGTAGTTGTTTTCCTTTTATTTCGGCAGCAATATTTTCTCAAGTCAGCGGTCTGAACAGTTCTTTCGTATATTTATTCATAGAGACGGTCCGGTATTTTTTACTCTCATAAATATTAAAGGCGGCTCGTGCCACCAGGATTTTCAATTCGACGCTGCCTGAGTTCCCCTAAGATTTGGGGCTTTTTCGCTTTCCGCGGATTACTGGCAGTTTGATGTACGGCTGTGGGCGGCGGTAAATCAAATTTTGATTGCCATTTTCTTTGTGGAAAGTCTGGATTCCCCGACGGACACGGGTTAACCGATCCCTTGACGATCGCCGCTGTCACCTCGCTACCTACGTGAGGAACTCGCGCGTTTCCATGAATTTCTTTTATTTCCAAATGACTATGTTATTCAAAATAAATTGCAACTTTCTTTTGTAATGTTTGTAGTGCGGAAAACATTTTTCATTTCCACCTATACGTTGTTCACAGTTTACGCCATTAGAACTTTGCTGTAAAAGTTGAACAGAACGCTGCGAAGTTATATTGCTGGAAGGACCGCCCCGAGCAACATTTTGATACATTCCGAAGTCAATCTTGTGAATTGCAACTAAATTCTTGTTTACTTCGGTCGCTTCAATTGAATTTGCTTCAAATAACTAGATTCCTGTGACATGTCAATTTGAAGTGGAGCCGGCGGCGGCGCGTCGCAACCGCTCGTGTGATGCGATTGCGGACTCTCCTCAAAAGGATCAAATCAAATTCCAGGCCCTTTTAAATATTTCAAGCGGGAGGAAACCAATTTGTACGTAGTGAGGGATATGAAATTTAACGAAATTACAATACTAAATGTTTTTTTAACTATTGTATATAGATAAAATTCGATTGGATAATTCAATGCGTAACATAAACTAAAGTATATCGGTGCCAAAAATTTCAACACAACCAGAGTCAGTTGAAGCCTTTGTAAACAATAAAGCAATACAACGAAAGTTAAATAATATGTACTCTTATAAGTTGCGTCGTTTCACAAAAGGATTTTCTTACAAAGTTTGACAGCGGCGAGCACGGGGGTGGTGCAGGGGGGCTCCACCCGCCCCCGCCGCCGCCGATGGATAAAAAAAGGATCTCGGAAAATTCTCGACCTTTTTATACTAAATAGATAGCTAACACGGCCTGAGTACAGTTTCAATAGATGCTTTCCCGACGGTCGGGTACCTGTACGGCCTCCTCATACATCTGTGCGTGTCACACTGCTCCATGTTTTTCCTTTTATTTTTTTATTTCGCCCTCTCCTGACGGTTGAGGAGCTGAATTCTTTTTAAATTGGAAATGTTTTGTAAGAGGATTACGATTTGCGAAGGTGTGCTGGATATATTATTGGAATAGATCGTGTTACTACTTAATATGTTTTGCGTTTAGATCGTTTTATTTGAAGGGTGCGTTCTATTCTTCCATTTACTTTTGTTTTACAAAATCTTTCGTAATACATTTATGTGTACCTAGACCAGTAGATTTATTGTATTCAAAATCTTTTGGAGAGTTTAATAAGTCAAAAGTGATTGAAAATAAGTCGGTGAACTGACTCATACGAGTAAGTGTTAAAAAATACATTAACTTACTTTCAGTAAACTTTGCTATACGTACCCGATAAGATTTATAAATGCTCACTAACCTGAATAGTAAAGTCAAAACTAATCCAGATACCAAGTTAGAATATGGACCAAGTAAAATTTCGAAAAGTGCATACATCACGCAACACAAAGGCCACCATCGAATGTCATCACGGCTGAATGGCTCGGCACGTGCCGGCCGCACTTTTGTAGCAAACGAGGAATTTAAAATAAAAAGCTGTAAGCCGAACAAACTGAGTTGTGACGGCGTAGAACCAACAGGAGCTGCAATAATCGCAGCTCGGAACACCCTCGCCCAATAAATGTATAAATGTAGCGCGTTGTTACAGATTTGCACTTTTCTTTGAAAGCTCCCTCTTATTGTTTTTCAATTGATTGACAGACCTTACATTCAAGGGTTCGTGGTTTGAATTTCGCATTAGTTCGTATGGCTTTGTTGTTGAAATCTATTACGTCTCCGAATAACTGCGACTTCAGTATTGTTATTTGTAGGCTTACATGCTTCTATGCAACCATCATCACTGTCTTAGTATAATAGTATATTTAAAAAAAGAAAGAAAGAAAGAAAAACGTTTATTCGCCATTTGTAGGCACAAGAAGAACAAGTAACATAAATTTTTACAACTTAATTTTAACAACATTTAAATTAAATTAGTTACAAAATAAAAAATAATAAAAAAACAAAAAAGAGAATCAATAAAAAACATACAAAAATTTGTCATGCACTTCCCGTGCCACCCGCATTTTCTGTGAGCTTTTGACTCACAGAACTGGTTTTCAGACAACACCATGACAGATATTTCATTAACTAATTATTTTCACGATCAGTATTTATGGAAATATACCAACTCTTGCCGTGCAGTGTGTTAGGTGGCTTCAAATAGTATTAATCCTTTTTTTTTCCGCAGATCTAGGGTTTTGGGGCTTTTAGGTGAGTGTTTGGGTGATGCGGCTGGATTCCCATCACCAACCATCCTTTATTTTACATTATTTTCCCTATTTACCTTCAAAAAGAGGGTGGGATTTTTTAATTATCTGGCTCTGGCTACTCCTTTTTGATATTTTTATACGTGACTATATAAATCACGAAATATAGGATGTATGTATATGCATACCAACAAGTCATTAATTGTCGACAACAAGCATTTATTTGAGCAGTAAATGTGAGATTAACGGCCGATTTCACAATTGAGAATTCAACGATAAAAGCATCTCAAACCGTATTTAAGAACGTACTTACCAAAATTACATTTCTGAATGCGAAAATATATTCACGGATATACGCGGAATCTTTTGTAGTGAAAAACACCGTGGAGGTGGAATAAAAATGGAAAAAGAGTCCAAAAACTTCGGCGTATTTTGCCTCCGAGGTATCTGCTGCGGCTCCTCTAGTGATGATAATGATGTATCCGAAGATATCTCCAGAAAGTTGTCGAAAGCAATGTGTTTACTTCACAAATTTGAAATTGAGCACGGGTTAAGACGCCGAATTTGACAACTTAACTCTCACCTTCTCAAATCAGCGATGATTACCGTTTGAGTATTGTCAAACGAGTTCAGAAACGCAAATTTCAACATTTATGTCGAATTATTGATTGATGCTCAACATTTTGAGCAGACAATGAGAGGTTTTCCTTTTTTTATTTTTTTCTTCTCCCCTGTTCTCAGGATAGATGGCGCCAGACTTGCTATGTTACTGGTAGGAACGGAACGTCACACCGTTTTTCACACTTGGATGTAATGATATCGTAAAACGGAACGTACATAAAAACGTTCTGATTTGAAAGTCTAAATAAATATCAGTTTAAGCCAAGATACCTTAAAAGTAAATAAACAAAGACGGTATTTATATTTAACATTCTTTTTGTTGTTTTTACTCGCCAAAAAGTGACTCTATGGTGATGTGACACATGTTTTTAAAGTTGACATTGGCGAAATTATTGTGGCAACACGATTAAAGGCCACGAAGAAAAAAATTAACTAAGTAACGTAGAGTTACATAAGAGTTACATCAACGCCATCTACAGAGCTCTGGGAAACTATGTTGTTTTTTTATTTCTCAAAAAGAAAACCTCCCATTAAAATTTGAAATTGCGTTTCTGATTTGATGAAATATTGTAATTTAATCAAGTTTTGATTGAATGATCAAAATTTTGCGCATCAGTCAAAAAACTGACCTAAATGGATCCTAGTTATCTGAATAAAGAATTATTATATATTATATATAAATGTCGAAATTTGCGTTTCTGAACTCGTTTGACAATACTCAAACAGTCATCATCGCAGATTTGAGTAAGTGACAATTAAGTTGTCGAAATCGGCTTCTTAAACGGTGCTCCAATTTGTAATTGTGAAATATTAGACGATAAACATATTGTTTTCGACAATATTCTGAAGATGTCTACGGATACATCGTTATCTTCACTAGAGGAACCACAGCAGATACCTCAAAGCAAATACGCCGTCGCCGAGGAGTTCCTAGGATCCGGCCAAATTTCTTTAGTTAATGTGCAAGCATTATGCGATGCAAATTTAAGAATATGCAGTCTGATTGCAAGATGGCCTGGATCAGTTCATGACGGGTGTAGTTGGGAGACCTTTTTTTAATTATTTTTCCATGTCTAGTCCCCCTGCTCGGTGTAACTTTATTGATTAACCACGAAAGATTACAAGTAACTCCGTAACTATCTTTCCTCATTTACAGCAAGCAAGAACTACCGATACCGAACAAAACAAGCTTAAATTTCATTTTCATTATAATTTTGGCTTGAAATAAATTCGTTGATCTGGATCGAGATTCATATATATTTATATATTACATTTTATTGATATATATTCCAAGTCATGTTGGTATCTTTGGTAATGAAAAGGTAGATAGTCTTGCAAAACTTGCTACGAATTCAGTTACTGACATAAAACACTATTATATTATGGGTTATGACCAGCGTAATGCAGCTCTTCCTCATCTTCGTTCTGCCTGGCAAAGAAGATGGGACGAGGCTAGCAGGGGGTTTTATTTCAAATCTATTCAACCTATTATTCCATGGAAACCATGGTTTAGTAAATTTAAAAAAATGTCAAAATCAGTCACATCAACCTTGATCCGTCTACGTATTGGTCATTGTTGTTCTCCAGTTTTTCTAAATAAGATTAGGGTTCGAGATAACTCCCTATGCGAGTGTGGTGTAGATGAGGGAACATTAGATCATATTTTTTTTGCATGTTCACGTAATTTATCTTTTAATCTATACATGATGCAATGGCTTTAGCCAGAATTCGCATCCCGCTTCCCACTAATTTTCATAGTATGTTGAGTTTATCATCTTCTTCCTCCGATCTTTCCTTCGAAATTAATAGTACCGCCTTCAAGATTAAATATCCATTATACAAGTCCTCTCCCAATGTGCTGTAAAATATACAACCACCTTCCAAATTATATTGTTCAAGAATCTGACTACAAATCTTTTATAAAACTTTTAAGATTCTTTCTAATAGAAAATTGTTTTTATAATTCTAAGGAATATTTTGATAATAATATAATTTAATTAATATAATAATTTTATGTGATATAAATTATAATATAATATAATTTGTGAAATAATATAATTTAATGTACTATAATTTAATTAGTAATTTGTTTTTTTTTCTTTTTTATTATTATTTTTTCTACTTTTAACCTTAATGTGTTTTATTTTATCTTATCGAGTTTAATGTGTATTAGTGTTAATTTTAATTGAAATTCGAAAATAAATTTAGTAATAAGTATTTTTTGCTATGCCCTTGCAGGGTATACATGTCAAAATTTATGTACTGTATGTCATGTAAATTGCGATGTGTAAATGCAATAAAGATTTTGATTTTGATTTTGATCTAATTACGGTTCTATGTAAATTTATCAGAATTAACAAAATAAGATTATAGTTTTAATAATACAATAATTAATGTAAAATGTCAGTTATTGCTTAATTTTTGATTTTAAGATAGTTTTCATTTTATTTTTATTTGTTTCTTCACTTAAATTATTTTTAATTTAATTTAATTTTCCTTTTATATTTTGTCTAAACTTTAGAGCATGACATAATTTGTTGGGATTCGCGATAATGGAATATCATTATTATTTTTTCTTTAATTTTATGTTCTTCCCAAAATATAAATAACTCTTAACTTAGTCTTTACTTAACCATTGATTAAATACCTTCAAGATCTAATTGTTTATTAATTACATTCTTTATATATATATATATATATATATATATATATATATATATATTTTTCGCTTCAATGATAAAAATCCTTACAACTAAAATTCACATGCGGGACTAAATCACGCTGTTTGTGGCGAAATTGCTGAAAAAATATTCGGCAGATACCGCCAATAACAAAAAAAATATATAATTTTGATTGACGTTTGATCACAATAAGCCAAAATAAGCCCAGTTTTATTGTTTGTTTATTTCTATTTTTTATTAAATAAATGGTCTCAAAACCTCATAATAAATGTAACTACTAATGAAATATTATTGAATCAAGTTTGTAGATACAATTTGCTAATTAATATAAAATATAATTAATGAAATATAACTTCATCGGTATTACCGGTTTTTTTTGGTAAATTGAAACGTTCATAGATTTTGATTAGAATCTTAACTAAATGCTTTGTTGATCACATTATAGCAGCGAGCAGTGTTTGTTCTGTGAAACACCTTAAACTTAAGTACTTACTTAGAGTTTGATAAAAACTCAACTGATTAGAGCTAGAATGCTCAGAAACCGGCTGTCAGAATCGTAATTTTGGTATGTACTTAAATACGGTTTGAGATGATTTTATCGTTGAATTCTCAATTGTGAAATTGGCCGTTAGTTTAAAGAAAAAACTTCTCTCAGAATGAAAGTTAGATAACAGAATTAAAAAAACAACCGTTTCGCCAAATAATGCAGCATTAACAAAGTTTGAGTTACTAATAAATAAAGGAAAGAAGAATTTCGATATTTATTAGTAATAATCCCCACATGAGGTTTTCATGAACAAAAAGATTTTGAGTTTCTGTTTGTAATATTAACAGGTTTTTACCATACGCATATGAATGGTACATATACCCATATACCAAAACAGTATTTATAATTTTTTCACCTGTCGGTTTCTCTGTCTGTGTGTTCTAGCCACTTCTAGATAATTTCTGAAATGGCTGGTCCAACTTAGGCGGGAATTCCACCTGTGTAGATGTAGTAATTTATTACTTACATACATATACTCACGCCGTTAGTTCCCATTAGGGTAGGCAGAGACTATCGATCGCCACTTTTTACGATCCTGGCAAACCTCTCTAGCTTGGTTTTATTCTTCATACTTCGGACGCCTGCCTAATACTAACAAGTTATTACTTGGTTCACTTTTTTATTTCTTACCCATACGAAGCCAGGGCGGTCCACTAGTTTTCAAAAGAGATCAACAGATTTAGAATGGTAGAACCTGTATAGTACCAATCATTCCATATTTTTTGTAGTGCAAAATATAAGTTATCATAATATGACGTTACGCTCCCTCCTCGCGTCGTAAAATTCGTCCACAATAAAAGGTACATTAGCGCTGATACTCGTACGGTTATGGTGGCATAACTCGATGGCAATAAAACAGATACATTATAAATCGCAGTTTCGTCCACTGCCGCCGCCGCCCCGCTCGCGTGCCGCTCTCGATAGTGTTCTTGTTTCATTACAACATTTTGACTGCTCACATTAACCATGGAATTACTTTTAGCGCATCTTTTTTCTTGTGTAATTGCGCTATCAAGCGGCTCCTAGCGTTGAAATCACGAGTCTGTAGTGGATCACGAAAACCATAGTTTCATTAGTATCGAGGCAAAATATGGCGACAATTATTTTACAGTTGGGGCGGCAACTAGGCGCTACGAGTAAGATCAGCAATTTGGAGGAACACAAAAGTTTAACAGTAAAGTAATCGCGGAGGGACGTCACATTCCATACACATCAAAATGTCTTGCAATTTCTATTTTACTACAAATTATTACTGCCACCTAATCTGCTACTTTACAACTAATATAAGTTTTCGTTTGGTCCCGTTCAGCTAATGGATAGTTTTGTTACCTTGCTCGTTTTTATTTCTCATAAGTGGAACGTGGAACACTTATCTATTTTTGTGAAAATATATTTCATTTGCGGGTAAAGTAATCTAAAAACTGTAATTTTAACATTTTCGTGATAGAGGGGTTCTTGATGTTTTAGAAACATTAAAATATAATAGGTTGCCCATGACTACAGCAATATCGCTATATCAAGAGCACTAATTTGTAGTGGGTTTATTCTAGCAAGGGACATACCTATTATGTGTTTTGTTACCGAAGCACTCCATCGCTCTTGTTAATAATGATTGATGAAGTTTCAGATAATTTAGCGGCGACATGGTTTCGTGGTGAAAGGGTTGTCTTTAAGCTCTACATCTTATTCTGTAAACATTTTACTGTGTATGAGGATGAAGGTCCGGTGTGCAGGAGTTGTTAAAGTTTAAAAGCTTGCATATCATCATTTAAAAATTCAGTAATCTTATAGATTTTACAATATGTTTTGATGGGTTGGAAATAAAACAAATTATGAAGTGATATTCAAAAGTATAACTTCAGGGATATACGATGAGTTAAAGTATTTATATTCCATTATGTTAAATTAATATTGGTAATTAATAAAAATGTTTTTTTATTTCGCATCATTATTTAAATAAACATATACATGACATAAACGTTCACGCCGAATATCCCCGAAGGGATTGGCCGAGGTACTAATACTTCTGAACATCACGGGACTTTGTCACCTGGTGTTTGTTGTCATTTAAATATGATATCGAAAATACAAAATTGAATAGAAGTACAATTGGCGGTCGTATCACTTAAAGCGATCTCTTCCAGACAACCTTAATAGAATCAAAGTGTTTGTGAAATAGTAATCTTTTGTCTAACTTAAGATACAGGAAGTAGTTAATAGAACCTACCAGAATAAGGCTGTGAGTCAGTGGAAAAGGGTTTTAACGTAAACTACGTAAATGATGGATGGCCGCGACTCGACACCGCCATTAAGGTCGCTGTTTTGTGATGTTGCGGAGAATGGGAGTAAACCAGTTGGGAGTCTTCGCTATTATCTCCTTGTTGATGAACTAATCGAAGCCGTTTAGAGTTATTTAACTTTTCGTTAAACTTCTTCGCTGAAATAGTAACTATGTAAAAATTGGTTCTATTAATCATGTAACTTGCATACCATAATTTAATGTTTTTTGACATGAATTCCTCATGTGGGGATTATTACTCATAAATAAAAGATGTAATTAAAGGAAAGAAAAATTTCGACACTGGCGGGTTTCGAACCCGCGACCTTCGGGTATACGCCCCCGTCGCTCTGCCAACTGAGCTACAGTGTCAGTTGGCATCCAGCGCGAAATTTCTCTATCCTTTGTTTCTTTTTTACACGTTCAAGTAGTGTTTGCGTTTCCTACCTCCGAATTTTAACTAATTCGGACGGCCACTTGTCTACCTTTTCAGATAGAATGCAAATGTTGGAAACGCCTAACTATCACATAATTTAATGTTTTTTGACATGAATTCCTCATGTGGGGATTATTACTCATAAATAAAAGATGTAATTAAAGGAAAGAAAAATTTCGACACTGGCGGGTTTCGAACCCGCGACCTTCGGGTATACGCCCCCGTCGCTCTGCCAACTGAGCTACAGTGTCAGTTGGCATCCAGCGCGAAATTTCTCTATCCTTTGTTTCTTTTTTACACGTTCAAGTAGTGTTTGCGTTTCCTACCTCCGAATTTTAACTAATTCGGACGGCCACTTGTCTACCTTTTCAGATAGAATGCAAATGTTGGAAACGCCTAACTATCACATAATTTAATGTTTTTTGACATGAATTCCTCATGTGGGGATTATTACTCATAAATAAAAGATGTAATTAAACATGACACTGTAGCTCAGTTGGCAGAGCGACGGGGGCGTATACCCGAAGGTCGCGGGTTCGAAACCCGCCAGTGTCGAAATTTTTCTTTCCTTTAATTACATCTTTTATTTATGAACTTGCATACCAGTCCATTTTTTTTTCTCATATCGTACTTAGCTGTAATTTGAGCCCTGAAACTCAAATATTAAATAGTTGATAAAGTGTTTACCTCGAAAAATCATGAAATACGAAAGTAGTATATTCACCATATTCATCCATTAAAGAATAGTCGAAATAGTCTGTATTTAAATTAGTATTGGCGAATACAATTACTACAGAGTATAGCTAAATGGCGACGAGAGAACAATCCATATCCATAAGTGATGTTTATCAAATATCGGGAGTGGACGTATGATTTATATTTCAGCCGTGACTCGCCTCCTCGTGGACTCTGACTGTGTTTGGCAGCCGATTTCATGATTGTGATCACTCTTCAGGGTTACACAGCGATCTTTATCTATAAATCTCGGTGGTCAGCTGCCGAACTGTCTACTAACTGCTCGTCAATGACTCGTGTTGAGTCGAAACGCGTCGCATGTTTGTGGTTGCCTGTGGTTTTCGCTTGCGGGTGTGTGTGTGGTGCATTGTCTGCTTTTCGATTTCTTGTAAGTGGAAGGGCGGGCGGTGCACAGTGCATGTTGCATGAAGACTGCAGGTATTATTTAGCGGAATTAAGCGAAGAAATTTATTAATATTAGTATTGCTATGGATTTCCGCAAAGTAACGCCTGATTCAATCCAATATCTTTCTAAAAAGTTTCACTAGATGGATCAAGACCATTTATTTATCCCGAAATACGAGACTCGTAGCCGAAAGTTCTGCTTACGTCGATTTCTATAAATTATATTTGCTGCTTTATAAATATGTGAAAAAATCTATGTAGTTTGACTTCTCATCTGCCGTCACACGTGATATATCAAAGCATATTTTCCACGTCCTCCCGCCTGACATCGAACATCGTGTAACCATTAATAACGCAGTGCAAGTCATCGTGAACTGCCCCGACTAACCAAATATAAAGATCCACTTTTTATACACTCCATATTGTTTTTTCGGGCGAAAGAACGCAATCCATTACGCTGAAAAAACAGTTGAAATTCAGCTCATACAATAAACATAGAGTGGTCGGAGGCGCGAGGATTTCGTTGAAAAGAAGCGTTTTTACTAAAAGTTTGTCGCGTTTTTCTTCCCTTTAGAGTGGGCGAGTAGTGAAGATGGATGATGCGTGTCGGCGCTGACCGGCTCGCTAGGGGTGGACTGCCTGCTACTTAACATAAACTAAATGTGTCTGTTATTTAGGAAAAAAAGATAATTTCGAAAACACTATATCTTCATTTAATTTATATCCAATATACAGCTCTCGCTTTGTTTTTCATATATTTCAATTTTAAATTATCAGAATGGCATTCTAGTCCAATAATTTTAGGGTACGTATACCTTTTTTGTTGAAAAAAATACCATAACGACAGGGAACAATAAGTAAATCCAAATATTATCAGATATATCAAAGAGCTCCGAGGCAGCCCCTCGCACCTTATCTCAAAGTTTTTTTATCGGACAAGTGGTCTTGGCCTCGGCTTATTATTCTTCGCATAATACTCGGAATATTTTACTCTGGAGAGTGCGTCGGAGGGATCTCGGGGGCGTCCGAAAAAATGGCTCGGACTTACCAGCGGCGGCCGCGCTAAGCGAATGGCATGTTTTATGTATGCGAGCGCCGTGCGAGCATCTACGAGTTTTTGTGACGATATTGAGATTTTGTTACGCATAGTTATTCTGGTCTCTTGTATTGTAAGCCTAATGTAAGCATGTATTCTGTTGAATATTATAGTTATGTCAGACCTCGCTCGATAAATAGTTGCAAATTATTATTTGAATCTTAATTTGTTCATACTTAATTGCTGTTATTAAGATGCAGCATACATTTACTCGCGGGTATAAATCTCAAAAAAAGTTAGCCGTTGGTTCAGAATTAGGCAGTTCTAAGAAAGATTCGAAAATATTATATAATAATTAATAGTTATGGCTGATAGGTCTCCAGCCACATTGCCCAACCATCACCTCACACTTATTTATAATTGAATGCGGTAGGAATGAAAATATCTTTATTTTTAGCTGATTTTGCAAAACGCATACTTACACATGTTTAAATTTCCAATATGTTTTGTAGCGTAAAGGCCCGTATTACCATATTTTTAACTCACAACACGACATATAAGTGAAGTCCCAAGCATGCTCCCTCACTTGACCTCTCCCTCCCGTCACTACGCTTTTCGGAATTCCTCCGGGACGCTCCCGGGCACATCTGTCCACCTTACAATGCGTCTCTAAACACGCCTGGACATTATGCGAAAAACGATATGAATGTTACTTTTTTATTTACTGTAAGCTCGGTTCTGTATTAGGGCGGAATTTTAAACAAATTACTACGGTTTTTACACTATAAAAAATTTACAAAGCCAGATCTAACTGTAGTGTTAAGTTTTTTTTTTTCATTTTATAAGGCATTTTATACAAAGGTACCTAAAATGAATTTTGTTAGAGATCCTGATTCTCTATATAATATATCCTTTAGACCTTTTCTTTAAAATATAAAGAACCTGGCTCTGTTTTAATATCACTGAATGAATGATTAACACCTTACCTTTTACCTTAAATCGCCAAAGCACTAAAAATATTAAGCGAATAAAAAGCAAAACAGAAATTCTCAAGCGCATTCTATTCTTATGACCAGTTTTCCCTAAACGTAGTTACCCCAAAATGATGTGATTGGAGCTATAAAACATAGGTTTTAATTTTGTGAAGTGGCAATCCGCTCTTGGCTCTCCAATAAAATGGCTGCCGTCCATAAAAAGTGCTCGAAGCGTGATATCTGAAGTACCGACGAGGACTCTCCCCGGCACGAGAATGTATGAAGGTTTGAATGTCCAACGATGGTTCTAACTCGCTTTGTCTGGATTTACCTTCGAGGTTACTCGATTCGAATAATTTTATCGCAGTTTTAGGACTACCTTTTAAGAGAAATGGATATTTAGACGCGGAATTTCTGGTTATTTTACTAGGATTGTCTATCAGTGTTCGCACGGGTTGCTTTTCGTTTAATTTACCAATTTTATAATTAACTGCGGCACGATGCCATAAAAGTGTATAAAAAACTTCAGTATCGTAAGCGCACCAAATCCCAATATTAGTTTTTTTCCATACTCTGTAAAATAAGGTAATGTTATTTATAGCATTTGCACCACATCGAGAAACGGACATTTAAAACCAATCCATTATTGATTAGGCACCTTGCACGACTCTAAACGGGAAGATATAGGATAATTTAAAGTTTAAGAATTATATAATTTAATGTTTTTTGACATGAATTCCTCATGTTATTCCTCATTATTACTCATAAATAAAAGATGTTATTAAAGGAAAGAAAAATTTCGACACTGGCGGGGTTCGAGCGACGGGGGCGTATACCCGAAGGTCGCGGGTTCGAACCCCGCCAGTGTCGAAATTTTTCTTTCCTTTAATAACATCTTTTATTTATGATTTAATGTTTTTTGACATGAATTCCTCATGTGGGGATTATTACTCGGGGGCGTATACCCGAAGGTCGCGGGTTCGAACCCCGCCAGTGTCGAAATTTTTCTTTCCTTTAATAACATCTTTTATTTATCTTTTATTTATGAGTTTAAGAATTATAATTTTGTGAATTAAAAGCTGCTACTATAAGGCTTCAGGGTTTCCATCCATAGGCAAAAAGAACACAAATAACTATTTATAAGCAAGCAATCTTAAAAGCATCTTCTTATTTATTAATGTGAACCGCCAAATGTCTGCCAAATTATGTGTTCAGGTGATTTGACAGTAAAATCTAATTTTCTATGTCAATAAATGTGACTTTGTTTCAAGGGTCGTATGATTGAAATCCAATAATGGAGGGACAGCCTCTTATTTCGATAGGCTTTTAAGGTGCTCCGGGAGTCGGGACAGTGGGACATAACGCAATTGAGGTAATGGACTTCAGTGGATTTATATTTTTGTTAAACTCTTGTAGGGTAAGCAACAGGACGAGGAGTAAAGCAATGTATTTTTGCGATAGCCGAACATTTCTTCTATTATAAAATATATGCAGAATCGAGGCAAATGTTCCTATTAGGTAGGTAGTCAATATTAGAAAATTTATATTGTGTTTAGTAAAAATAGACTATAAGTAAAAATATATCGGTTGCACATGACATTTTTAAAACTTTATTTTCGTTTAATCTGACTGATCAGATCAGTAGTATTGTTCTTTTATAGGTAAGTACTCCTATAATCCTAAGAACAACTGTTTTGCCTAGCAATCACTTGCATATCTGAAATCCTGTTCTTTCCTTAATTGCTTAATACAGTACTATCGGCACGTTTACCGTAAGTAATGGAATAGTGGTATACTAAACCGACAGTGCACATCAACTAAAAATCAGAAATTTTGAAATGTTTTCCAAAATATGTTTCCACGAAAAAACTTATACTTTCGGTCTAACCAAAAGGTGGTTTATGTCTGTATTCTTTAATCTTATGCACTTCGAATTAATTACGTACATATTTAAACGGCAGAATACAAATGTGATTCTCATTTTCACACAGGTATGTGTTCCAATTGTTTCCAAATAAGCAGCTGAATAAAACATGGTGTAGGATCCACGCCCTCTCTGAGCACCCGACGCTGGCGATGGCGTGTGAAACCAGTCACAGTGCTTTTTGTCGATGATGTTTTAATCGGTAAAACATAATGACAGACTTTTACTGGCATTTATACAATAGATATTTTTGCTGTGTAGTGTCGGCTTAGAATAGCACTACCCCTTTTCTTCCGGTGGGTGTACGTAAGAGGCGACTAACGGTATTGGGGCTTTTTAAGGGATTTTTGGGCGATGCGGTTGGAGACCCATCACCAACATCCTTTATTTTACCATCTTTACCCCACGCAACTTCCAAAAGTGGCTGAGGAATTTCTAATTCGTTAGCTCTGGCTACCCCTTCTAGGGATTTATAGCCGTGAGTATATGTATGTATATGTATATGTATATGTATCATAAGAGGCTACTTATAAGAGCGTTTAGTGAGTGACCCATAATTAAGAGCTTTCGAATTAGCTGAGTTAGTTTTGGAAGTTAAAGGGGCCAAAGATGATGAAATAAAACACTAGTTTTGATGGGTTTCAAGCCACATTGCCCAATATTACTAATAAATTCCTATTCAACTATTTGTGTCGGTAATGACCAATTTCCTAAAATGTTTCACATAATTAGTTCTCAATAAAACAAAACTCATAGTTTGTCGGGCATACTTGTAGTTTGGTAGTTTAAATTGTTGTTATTAGGAAGGTGCACGCGGCCCGGGCGGTGACTTGCGCTATGTCATGCGTTCTCACGGCTTTTAAAATTGTTTCGACAGATTGAACTGTCTAGACGATTTCACTAGCAAAATTTGGTGAACATATTTGAATGTAACACGATTATGTTTTACATACATCTAGAATATTTTAATAATAATACAATACAAATGTGGGAAGGTGGCATAAATATTTTGTGAAATTTACTTATAATTATTACAAAAAAAAAATTTTCACAATTCTAGAAGCTCACGGTATATTTTTAATGAAGGTAGTCAGATCAGCGCTTTAAGTAAAGGATGATTATAAACTGGTACTATATTCTATGCTAGTGATGATGGTACTTATAACAATGCATTGGGAAATACAATTTGAAACCCTAAGGAATGCAATTTTACAAACAAAATAAATGCTGATTATTATTCGATACGATCGCATAAAACTCAATGATATAAATTGCAAACTGCAAAGCGAACATCATTGCATGTTTTGTTCTCAGGGCACTCAGCACGCATGCGCGTTTAATTGCGTTTAATACTAATTAAAGGCATAGTTTATACGCCAGCGCGACGCGGCGCTCGGCGCACGACGGCGCGGCGGGAGGGGGGGGTCTGTACGGATAGTGTACGTGACTTCAACGAAATGCTTGATCCTATTTTATACATCATTTAATTACCTTTGAGTTGGGGATAAGTTGCATGATTCGCGGAATGGTTCTTTCAGATTCCTTTTTTTCTGCAATAAAATTTTGCGATGAGACAGCCCGACCGGAGCCGACTGAAACCTATCGTTTGTTTGATTATAATGATTCTGAAAACTTACTTGTACATAGAAAACGATGATGTCTAAATTAGGATGAGTTTAAAACTGCTGAATTCTGAACATAAGAGAACTAGTATTTTATTAATCAAACGGTAGTTTTTAAATACTCACCATTATAACTTTACACAATTATTATATAAAAGATACATTGCAATATCAACAATAGGCTTCCATATCAAACATTATTTCTCACTCGAAATTGTATTACTGTCTGTCTGTCTGTGAAAATGTCTGATCCAAGAATCATGCTGCTATATACTAAGCTAAAGTAATTGTTTGTAATAAAGTAGCATTTGCCAAATCCTCTAGTCTAGATACTTAACTCACACCACCAGATTCCATTGGGGTAGGTAAAGACAGTCAATTACCGGCTTTGCATGATTATGATTATGATGAAAAGTACAACGTTATGTTATAATGCATGAAGCTTGTGCAACACGAAAACCACGTGCAACAATTTTGATTATTCAATAATCTGCAAGATTGCATCCTACTTTGTAATAATTCTTTAAAGGTATGCAAAAATATCAGGGGTTAAAATATATTCTTGGAGAATATCATCGCCCACGCAGACGTAGTGGCGGGCAGTCAGGTACTACTATTAAAGTAATGATATAAATCCGACGGCAATGAGACTTGGTAAGAACATGCGCCGCGCCGCCGCCGAACAACGATGCTTGCTTAAATTAATCAGCTGTAGGTTCTGGTCATGATCTAATTATTAGCATATCGTGCGCGCGGCGGGGGGCGGCCCGGGGTGGTCCGCGACGCCCCGCAGCGCCCCCGCCGCCCCCTGCCCCGCCACCGAGATGCGCCTTATAAGCCTTTTACACATTAATTATGTGGCTACTGGGGATAACTGCATCCGTTATGTAATTGCGAGAATTTATTACCTTTGTTTTTTCAACTTAAATGTTTTTGTTTATTTGCATACATTAGTTAACTATTATAACATCAATATTTAATGCACGTATCGTTTACGCCGTATACATATATGTCACCGAAGATGTGACAGTGATTCTGAGTATTATAAACATCACGTAAAGTTTGAGGTGATATTGGAGCGGCAACTTGTTATACTACCGCACCGCGGCACACCCATCTCTTGCTCAAACACTACCCCCAACTCCATCAAAAATACCCTTGCAAAAGTTTAATTCAAGTTTTAAGGGCCGCATCTAAAGACAAACATACACACATATACTCACGGCAATAAATTACTAGAAGAATGAAAGAGAGCCAGAGCTAAGGAATTAGAAATTCCTCAGCCACTTTTGGAAGTTGCATAAACATACATAACATCTGGAAGTTGCGTTGCGAAAACATGGTGAAGTTTTGGTGATGCATCGCCCAAAATCTCTTAACTACCGTTAATCACCTCTTACAAACATCCACGGGAAGAAATGGGGTAGTGCCATTCTAAGCCGACATTGCGTAGTATGTAATGAAAACGTCGATAAAAAGTTAGATTCCTATTTGAATATAAACTTTCCATCACATCATTTTTACCGCAGTAAACCTATTTCTGACCTTTTTTTTTTAACTTAATTTATTATTTATTATTCAAGAACATATCATACAACATTAGAAAAAAGCACCTTACAACTAACTTAAAACTAAAAATAATTTAACAATAAAATTAAACAAATATAATAATAAAAAAAAGGTCAATTAAACAAACCGCTCCGAGACATTTCCGACCCAAAGGTCCCCATTACGCTGGCAGCGTTACCCCGCTGAACAGCTAGGGAGATCCTCTGCATCAAAAATGCCCCAGAACGGTAGTCCCAGCCACGGTTCCTCAGGCGACGACCTATCTCTTTTATAAAAGATTTCCCCTCCAAACCCCAAACTCCGGTAGTTTCTACAGCGAGAGGCACAAAGAAAAAAGAAGACATAAGCTGACTATATTTAGAAAGCTTATGTCTTGCAGCCGTTTCAGCAGCAGCCCCCGGAACTGCAGAGGTAGATCCTACATGGGAAGGTGCAAATGTGCAGACGCAAGTGGCATCCCAAATCAGGCAACGACCTCTCTCCCACGGAACCAAGGTCAAACCATCCGGGCGCTTACCGTCACTCCTGAATAATCCCTGAGGCTCGAGAACTGCAGGGATGTCAGCAGAAATGAGAGCTCTGCGAACGATATCATTAATAGACTGGTGCCGTGAGATTCTGCCTGCACTACGGACACAATGAAGCCCATGTCGACCGAAAGAATCCACCTGCGCCCCACAGACACAGCGATGTGGTTGACAAATGTTGCATCCTAAGCGAAGTGCCACTGCAATCCGCAGAGAATTGTTGTCCAATAGGGTCCCAAGCTGCGGAGAGGGTAAAGCATACAGCCAACAACCAGAGTCTAGATGAGACACAGCCCTAAAACGTGCCAACTCTGCACCAGAACATTGCTCCACCATACCAGAACATTGCTCCACCATAATACCTTTTTTTTTGGTTTTCGATGATTTAAGCTGTTTTTAACAAGATATTGTAATGAACTTTGCATGACAATACTTCAGCTTTTATAAAATCACTTAAATGCAGCTGGCCTGGGATCTTACCCCATATACAATACATTACAATAAATACCAAAAAAACGGTAGTCTAAACTTTAGAATTAGAGATTAGTCAGCCATATATGTAATTGTGAATTGCATGAGAAAATATTGCATCTCCCAGCGACACCCGCAGGATGATATGGGATGGTGCTATTCTAAGCCGACACGTCACAGGTCATCTTGAACCATTCTGCATAGTATTATGAGATATTTTAAGTTGCTGCCTCTTTTTTTAGACTATCGGTTTCATACATACATACATACATATACTCACGGCTATAATTCCCTTAACGGGATAGCCAGAGCTTTGGAATTAGAAATTCCTCAGCCACTTTTGGAACTTGATTGGGGAAAAGATGGTAATAATAAATGTTATTGGTGACGGGTCTCCAACCACATCGCCCAAAAATCACTTAAAAAGCCCCTATAATAAAAATAAATAAATAAAATAATCATTTATTTCAAAGTAAAAAGATAAATCTTTGTTTTTTGAAAGTCAAATTTCAACTTAATACTAAGTTTACTTCGGATTCGGAAGGTGTTTTGTTGAGAGAAGAACCCGTAAGAAACTCGTCAACACACATCTTTTTTTACATCCATTACAATTTTGGTGTTAGCCCGGAAACATCCTGCACAGAGCCCTGATGACACCAAGCCACTTCATCATTAATTTAATCATTAACATTGTAATAGGCTTTCGAACTAAGAATCTTTACCCTTAGTCGCCTCTTACGATCACCCACGGGTAAAATGGGGTAGTGTTATTCTAAGCCGAAAATACACGGCGGCTATCGGTTTCAATTATATTTATTTCAAATAGTGAGTATGTATGAGTTTGCACAACATTTAAATCTTTGTCTTAAAATTAAAAGCATTTATTTTTATTTATTTTATTAGGAACATAATTTTGATTTATACTTTATGCGGCTTTGGGTTAGGCATACACTATTGTTTGGCTTCTGGTGGACTTTAACGCACCCGCAAGTGACTAGTAGAGTAGATTATTTACTTTTCAATGATTTACTTGTACAGAAAGAGCTCAGAACAGCACTACCTCATCTCCTTGTGTAGGTGATTTACTATATTTGCTCAAAACAGTCAACTAAGTAAACATTCCAGCATAAAAAAGAATCTCGGATAATCTAATCAGATAAGAGAAAGCAAGCAAGACAAATTTACTCAGTGTACTTGGTTTCCTCCATTTCCTTCAAAAGCTATAACTTCTAAATTGAAAGCTGCACTCTTAGCCACTGAACTATCTCCTAGATCCTCTTCAAGGAATTTAAAATGATCCTTAAAGTGTAACACCGCATTCCATTTGCATACAGCACGCACATTTCTCTGGTAATCGATCGATCCACAGTTATAATTAATGGCAATGCAGTGGTGCGGTAAGGCTGATAGAAATAGTCGGTCTTGCATCCGAGTCGTTTATATTCATGATAGGCTCGCGGTGAGCGGCGTCTTTGTGGGCCTGCCTACCCCTCCGCTCTCCGCGAATGTTTAATGAGAGCGGCGACAGGGGTGGCCAACCGATTGATAGATATTGGTGGAATCGTGCGAGATATTGATCGTGTTAATCATAAACTTGCCCGTGGTATGCAGCGACCGAGCGGGCTATGGGCTACTGCGGCTCAGTCGAGTTCTCTTCATCATGGAAATCTGATTTGTAATAATTTTAATATCAGAAATGAGACAGTGCTATTGTTTGAATAATCAAAGTAGGTGGTTTCTGAGTTACACAAATTTTGCTCTTTTTGGCACGAAGCTTTACAAACACCACATGTTGTCTAATAAATTGCCTGGTTTAAGAATATTATACAATTTATTTGCAATATTTTAAGATTGAAAAATTATTTTAAGAAGTACCTATTTTTCGAAATATAAATTTTACTAAATTTTACGCATATTTTATAAAAACTTTTCTTTATCGAATGTTGAATTCAATGATTTATGATTTTTGGTGAATACATATACTTACATATACTCACGGCTATAAATCCCTAGAAGGGATAGCCAGAGTTAAGGAATTAGAAACCCCTTACCACTTTTAAAAGTTGCGTGGAGAAAAAATGGTGAAATAACTATTTTTGGTGATGGGTCTCCAACCACATCGCCCAAAATTAATTAAAAGCCCCTATACCGTTAGTCACCTCTTACGTACACCAACCGGAAGAAATGGGGTAGTCCTACTCTAAGCCGACACACAGCTAATATGTCGTGAAGTTCTCATGAAAGCCACAAAAAATATATTTTTTTTCCTTTTTTTATTATATTAAATTTTTCTATCCTTTATTTATTAGTAAAATTATTGTTTTTATAAAATACAATTATAGCTTAACTGTACTTCTATTCAGGAACATAATGTATGTAAAATGTTTTAACTGTGATATGAAATAAAGAGTTTTACATTTATATGTTTTCGCATTCTTTATGATTATACCAGAAAAGATCTATTGATAAATTAATTTTTCAAATCATTTCAGAGAACCATAGTTAGCACCCTTGAAACTTACAACCCCGCACTGTTACGAATGTGAAACCATATGGTCACCTACTTTACTAGCGATTTGGAACGCTATATTTTCTAACAAAACTCGTTATAAGATCTAAAAACCAGAAGTTTTTTATCATTTAACTCCATGTTAACTTCAACAGTAAAATTTATAAAAAATTAGTTTGCTTATGAGTCATTCATTTATTTTCATTACGTCAACCATAACAAAAAGATATTAAAACGTAATAACATTAATTAGAAAACTTCATAGTTATAACCAGACAAATGAGATGGCCGTATCAATTACAAGACGGCATTGTGTGTTCTGTAAACAATAATTGTCTCGCAATTAACTGTGATTCCTAGGAGCGCGCGTATTCTACTAATCATTCGTTAGGCACTGCTCGGGCGGTCATGAAGACGTGGCTTTCTAATGATTATCACTGATATTCACATCATCATCATACATACATACATATGTTCACGGCTATAAATCCTCTGCTGGAAAAAAGGAAGGAACTGGAAATTCCTCAGCCACTTTTGGAAAGTTGAGTGGGGAAAAGATGGCAAAATAAAGGTTGTTGGTGATGGGTCACCCACCGCGTCGTCCAAAAATCCCTTAAAAGCCCCAATACCGTTAGTCACCTCTTACGTACACCCACCGGCAGAAATGGGGTAGTGTTATTCTAAGCCAACACTACACATACACTACACATACATACATATACACACGGCTATATTTCCCTAGAAGGGGTAGCCAGAGCTAAGGAATTATAAATTCCTCAGCCACTTTTGGAGTTTGAGTGGGGAAAAGATGGTAAAAATAAAGGTTTTTGGTGATTGGTCTCCAGCCGCACCGCCCAAAAATCAAATAAAAAGCCCCAATACCCTTAGTCGCCTCTTACGACACCCGTGGGTAGAAAGGGGTAGCGACACTACACATCATCAATATTGTCAAAAAACGTTTTTTTCGTGGTTCAGAGGCTTTTGAAGTGATAACT
Source organism: Bedellia somnulentella (assembly GCA_963576735.1). Lineage (NCBI taxonomy): Eukaryota > Metazoa > Arthropoda > Insecta > Lepidoptera > Bedelliidae > Bedellia > Bedellia somnulentella. The sequence goes on from CAUYWD010000002.1 coordinate 45,823, forward strand.
CAGTATAGCAGTAGCCAGTGTATTCGATATTTATTTATTAAAATTAAGATATACTTTTAATACACATTAGCCTAGTAGTTTTCACTAATAAAATATGGAACCTTAGTCCTTCCTAAATTTGACAACATAATTAAATGACATGATGATATGGTTGGATAAACAATGGATACTCTGAAAACATGGTCATTTCGAATCTCTTACCGAGCATTGGTGAAAAGATTTGTAGAAAGAAGTCTTAGAGGCTAAAAGTTTTAACTACCAATAGATAATATGCGGTCGGTGCAAAGAGTAGCTAACTAAGGGTAAGAGTTGATTGTGCAAGCTTTCTTCACTAATTGATCCGATTACAAGAACTTATTTTGATTCTACTGTTGAACAGCATCTAGATCCGATAAATATCTAGATATTTTCAAAGCCTTAAAACGCAAGCGTTGCTCCACAGTTGACCGCCACTGGCTCTTTGCGGCGCCGACGTCACCTGTCATCCATCAGTCTGCGACAACGCGCATGCGCATACCGCGCACACACGCGCGCCCCGCACACGCACACGCACGCACACACGTAGCCAATTCAAATTTAACGGGACTACGTTTAGGGAATGCAACAAAACAATAGATAGCAATTTTGCATTCCGATTTTGGCTCGAGCTGGCTCTAGGGGTCCGACAAAAACAAGGTCGGTATGTTTGCGGCCGCGAGTAATTGGATCTCTTTATTATGCCGCCGACTTTGTCTCGTCGCCGCCAACACTAGTTTACATTAGATCAAACTCACAGCGACTTTCTCTGCCTATATTTATGGATGTTTTATCTATTCAATGCTGGCATCGATTCAAACTAACCCCTTTTCTCCCGTGCCTGCACATTATACCAATGATCCATCGCCAACTATATGCATAAAGTGCCGGATAAATTTAAAATGCTGAACATGTGGCTATCTTTCCATAGGGTTATGGGATGATCTATTGCATATCACATGCTCAATAAGGCGACTTGGGAATCTTGAATAGATTTGGTTCACAATCGTTAACTTCTAAATTTCAAAGCATGAAGTGTGATGATCTTAAAACATAAATGTAGATTCAAAACACGCGGATATCGTAGATTCGATGTCATTAGTATTTTTATACGAACATTGATTAGATACTTAGAAAATTTATTGTTGATTTTGATGTTAGATCGGTGGGATCTAAATTACGATTTTATGAGAAAATCATAATTTAAGCAATTTTAAGAATACTGTTACACAAAATAATCTTAACTATTTTAAGAGAACGTTGAGAAAGAAGAGCCAAGTAAAAACTCCTTAACTATTATGATTATGCTTGCAGGAAGCATATCCATTAAATAGATAAGGTAGCTAGGTAGTAGGTGCTCGAGCGCAAGTACATGCAGTACGACCACACTTCAATTTAGTCCATTTTGTCTACATGCGTTTCTGGATTTTAATCTGAAATGATGACCTTTTCTGACTCTTTTTAAGAATACATTAGAAAACTCTTAATTACAAATTACAATTCAAACATCTTATAGAAATAGTAATAATTGATAGCAGTACGATAAGTGACGGTCTTATCACTTTAAAAGATCTCTTCCAGACAACCTTCGGATGATTAGGTCAGCAAATGATCGGCAAAGATAGTTAAGAATCATATAATATGTAATTAACTAAAATTAATTTCTAAATTACATAAATCTAATCTAATTTGCATGAAAAAAATGTATCTGCATGCAAAAAATGCTACATCCGGGTAGGCTTATTTTTTTACAACAGTAAAAACACAATTTTGCTAAGATAAGAAACGTGAACTAAGTAAGTGATATATTTAAAATTTCGAAGTGCAGTATTGTGTTCTTGTAAAAATGGTAACAAAAGTGCATTGATGATGTTACTTCATGACGATTTCAGTGTGATATTCGCAAATTGCCTATCATGCTGTTTGCTTGCGTGATCTAATAAAAATCCATAAAAGTTTAGGTTTCCCTATGATTGATTTGCAAATAGCATTAATGACAATCACGATTTTTGCAAACATACTATAAACGGATACTAATTGTTTTAAATATCATAAACTTACTCAATATATACGCTTTCAATTATTTCCGATTGCGGTAAGCAGAGCTTATCGACCACCGTTTTGTATAAGCCAGGGAAACATTGATATGAAATCATATTTTAGAAAGTTTTACTAACTTTGAATTAATGTTACCATAATATATGTCTTATAGCATCGAAATTAATAACTAATTATTCGATAGCAAAGAATTTATTCTGAGAATATTCGTGATCGCGGTTTCATGCATCATTCACAATATTTGCTTAAAAATGTGCTCGTTTATTTCTCTACAACCAACAGCTCGCGGCAATTAAACAAATTAACATGACCAGCTCTTTAGCAATGCTGATTAGGTTTCTTATTACGAAAATGTTGTGTCGATCTGTTCTGCTATTTTCATACTAGATTGGCTTCGTTGGCTCGATTGGCTGCTGTATAATGTCTAGAATAATATTACCCTAGTTCTAGCCGCGGTTGACGCACTAATTGACTCATCAATGCCTTTGCTTTCAGCTTCGCTATTTGCGAGTATAAACAAAAAGTTATTGGATTATAATGTTAAATTATATTTAAAAATTATAGTGACTATCCTTAAATCTCCACTATCTCAAATTGAACAAAACGCATATGTGTATGTATCTATACTTGTGTGTAAAAACACCAAAAACAATATTTATTAGTGTATAATAGTTTTAATTTTATTCCTTTGCTAAATCACAAAATATTGCTGCTCCATCAAGCGAAGGTCGGCGCGAGCTCGTCACCAAGTGCTCGCCCATCATCAGTATGCGTCGCCGCTCCACTTGGCGGAATTAGCATACTTATAGCAGGCGCCGCCGAAATCTCGTGTACTGCCCCTGTCAAAGAAAACACCGACCTCATCGCCAAACCTACCTTAACACTTCAAAATACAGTTTAAATTCGAATGGACATGTCTAAATTATAATCCAAATTGTTGGTGAAAACGTTCAAAGTAATTTAAGACTTATCAAATCGTTTTAAAGTTGAGATTTGAAGGAGTAGTGGATGGTAGATGAGCAGTGTCAACTCTGACCCGCGCGTGATGGGCGCAAATTGCTCGCGCAGTCAAATTCGTCTCATTATGCGCGATGAGCTGGCGTGGGAGCCCAGTAGCACGGGAGCCGGCTACTTGTTTTGTTTTGTTTGGCCCTTCATGACGTGACGTGACTGCTTTGATTTTAAACTATGGCTGTCCTAAGATATTTTTTGGTTGGATGTAAAATTTTGGGTGTCTTATTAAAATAAAAGATGATTCCTCGCGTTGTTAGTCGTGTTAAGAGGAGCTTTACCGCTAATGGTCCATGTATTAGTAATTTTACAAAGCTTTTCTTAGTCTTCTAACATATTCTTTTCCTCACTATTTTTTTATTTCTCATTGTTAAAACACATTCGACAAACAAAAAAGTATGAATTTTTGAATGGTGTTGTAGGCAAAAACGTTGATTAAAGAACAGTGTCATGTACGCTTGCTGTTATTTACAAGTCTTCTTAACCTTAGAGAGCGTAAATCTAATCAAGACTCGGATGTCGTATGATATTTTATTAGTTGTGCAAGAAATGTCGTCAAACCAGCTATAAAGCGAATTGAAGAATGCACAGCTAAAATAATTCCTGCGCCGCAATATCACAATGCCCGCAAAATAGTTGTGAGAAGATTTATTTCATTGTTTTTCATTGCTTCGTTTAATTATGTCTTTAGTTCTCTGCCAGATTGATTACCTTAATGACATATTTATATGTTTGTCTGTCATGCTGAGTTAGCGTCACCAGACCACGTGTAAGATGATGAAACAAAGTGGGCGGAAATTGCGATGCATTGTCGCAAAAAATGCTATTGTTTTTATATTAATGTGTATTTGAAACAGAATAAGTTATAAGAAAAAAGTTAAGCATCACAATACCTTTGCTAGTTTAACTCAGGAGTAATAGTAGATACTTTTACTAAAAACAGAGATCTCGAGTTTGTACTAGGTCAATTCAAAACGGCAGTTTTAGCAAGTCCCTGTTTTAATGGATTAAGAATATTTAATCTACTTGATTTTAGAGTTTGTAGTTGAAATGGTTGAGTAAATCTTAATGAAGTTTTGATACTTTCTTATATTCTAATAGATGTATTGTTCTTGTATGTACTTACCTACTTTTATGGTTCATATTTTTAGCTGTCCGAAAAGTTAAGTCATGCGAAATGTATTAATCGAAAATCGTAACCTCATGCCTTTTTCTCAAGAAGGGTGAATCAGTATGGCATGATGACCATGATCCTAAAAAATACGATTAGTAAACGAACTGTTCGTATGTATTTAAAGGTGAATCGACCTTTTTTTGATCTAGAAGTAAAGAATCTATCTAATAATGAAATCGAAAACGCATGGAACCGAATTCCTCGCTACATTGTAAAATTGTAATTCGTATCCAATGATTGCTTGTATTTATATCCATAAATAGTGCTTTCTCCGTTTTTTGTAAAAGTCAAGTCGGGCGATAATGCGAGGGCACGGGAAATGCCGCGCCAAGTATTCCATAATAGCCTTTCTCAATATTTACATGACCGGCCCACACTTAGTGATAGTTACTCACAATTATTCCGCCGGCTAATTAGTAGTTATTATACAACCTTTACCCATCCGTTGCACTTTCTACGGCTTTTTGTAATCCGCTAACGTCTGCTTTCACTAATTATGCCGCATCCAAGGATACATGCGATCAACTTATTTTTAATACATTGTCTTAATTGGCAACCTTTCGTTTCATTGGTTTAATAACTATTTGTTAGGCGACGATATTCGTGACACCTGTCTGACTGATCCGTGGTGCGGCGCGGTGTTTCGGTGAATGCCGTATTTTAAAGTATTACTTTGTAATAATTTACCGTTTTCGAAGCTGTTTTTATTTTGTTAATTATTACTTGGCGTCATTTGGTCGATGAATTTGTCAAATACGGTTGAACTACATTTTGACGATATTCTTTATTACGAGTATACGCAATTGTACGCGTGTTATAGTGATTGTTTTGCATTAAATTACCGATTCTTTTCGGGATTATAGAGAGGGATTCAATTTAATTTCCATACATGCTGATGGTTAAACTAATAATGGACTCTCGCTGTTTACAGCATGTACATATTTTGGAAGAATATATCATTACATTCTTGCTGCTATTGTAGTCAAATTTAGCAAATATTTATGAACCCCAATGAATATTTTCTTATTGATTTTCCGTAGATTTCCGAGATAATTGTGAGTCAGAGATGTCAGTCACATGTTAATGAAATTCCCCATTGTTAGTTCCGTGGGGCCCCACCATTGTGCGTCCCCTCTTCCTGCAGTTCCCAACACTTTTACTTATTTCGCTGTTATTGTTGTCAAATGTATTCACAAAACTTACTAGGTTTTAGGGTACCAGAATTATAGTAGAAATAATTATAATTTATAAAACTATTAATGATTTTGTTCGGTCTTATAGTTTAAGATTCCATTTTATAATAGAATCATAACATATCATATGATATAACAAAAAAAACGAATAGTACAAATGTTAAACTTTTTTATTGACACTTATAAACTAAAAAAGAGTAAATACAACTTTGTTTTCAAAAGCATTCCTCTCGTTGCTCCTAATAAGAAATCTGTTCTCCAAATTGAATCTCAATTCCATCACAAATAAAGGACATCAGCAATCAAATTAGTAATCAAGCGAGTCCGCTCCCAATCAAAGGGCAGTGAGTACATTAGTAGAAAACCAACAATTGGGATTGTCCCCGAGTAAGGACATACAATATTTGCTTTTCAAGTTTACAGACTCGCGACCCTCCTGCCGGGGGCGCAATTTAATTACCAAATGGAGAGCTTTTTGCGACCTCCGGAGCTTCGGGCTGGACAAACATCAGACACGGATATTGTTACTAAACGCTGACGTAAAATATAACCATTTGGCGGTAGTTTTATCTTCCTGTACATATTTACACAAAAAATGTTATTGAATATCATAATGTAATCGATAATAAAATTAGGGTTTTTTTCAAGTTAAAACTATTTGTGTATTAAAATAGCCAGTTTGATAGTACTTCACCTATTTACTTATATAATATATTTTTTCTAGTTTATTATATTATATTTTTCGACCACGGAGAACACACTTGAACCAAATTGAGAGTGTGCTCAAAAAGGCTGGCGTCCGAAGTATGAAGAATAAAAGAGCATGTATGAAAAGATTGATGGATGTAAACGAAGCTAGAGAGGTTTGTCAGGATCGTACGAAGTGGCGATCGATAGTCTCTGCCTACCCCAATGGGAATTAATGGCGTGAGTATATGTATGTATGTATGTATGTATTCTAGTTTATTATTATTATATATTACTCTTAATATACATATTTACTTTATTGCTAATGCTGTGTAGTGTCGGCTTAGAATAGCACTGCCCCATTTCTTCCGGTGGGCATTGGGGCATTTGAGGGATTTTTGGGCGATGCGGTTGGAGACCAATCACCAACAACCTTTATTTTACCATCTTTTCCCCAGTCAATTGTCCAAAAGCGGCTGAGGAATTTCTAATTCCTTAGCTCTGGCTACCCACCCCTTCTAGGGATTTATAGCCGTGAGTATATGTATGTATGTATTATTGTTCAAAACAATGTGTACTGAACAATAAAAATCACCGTTTAATCAAAAGAAGGTTAATTTGTTCATCGTTATTGTTAATGACAAGGGCATTACGGTTATAATTTATAAATGTACCTATATAATTAAGTTATAAATTCGTCAATCGACAGTGAAATAATTTGGTCAGATAGTCAGATAATAGCCGAATAGATTTCCTTACAAGCTTATGATACTTGATATTGCGTTATTTGGACTTGATGTTATAATGCAAATTTCATATTCACAATACATCGTATAACTAACTAATAAACGATCCCCTATACAAAATTGGCTTGTTCTCTAACTAGGAAATGCGAAATTGTTGAACTTTCATTTACCTTCAAAGTATTGTCTAGCTGATTAGGTTAATTTGTAAGAGTCATTAGTTGTGAGGGTATGTTCTGATCCCTCGTTATTTTAAACAATCTCAATAACAAGCGGTGGTCCCGGGGACGGGACAAAGACCAGCCCTAATGAAGTCCTCTTTACAAACTTCAAACACAAGTTGTGCCTCCTCGCTCGCGGGGATTTGACAACATCGTTCACTGAAATCTAGTTAGCCACATGTTTCGTGGTTTATCTGATCACAGAGCTCGTTACGGGACTTTAATAGGTTCTTACTATATTCTTTTTCAACAAAAAAAATGTAGTAATGCTGCTGAATAGAAAATAAACAGTTTAATAACAGTTCAATAGCACTTAACTTTTTTACATCAATCATGCCCCTATGATAGTTACCGTTACCCTATCTCTTCTGATTTACATGCTGAACAAACTTATGTGATTTGCATAAAAAAGAGGGTTAAAATAATATAAGGAAGGTATCATATGTTTTAAAGTTGAAACCCGGTGGTGGTACGCACCGCTACCACGCACGCGCCCGCCGCCGCCGCCGCCGCGCCAATCACGGGGAGGCTCGCTCGTATGTAAATGAAGAGTATTCAAATCAGTTAAATTGTCAGCGCGCATGCACGCGACCGAGCTTTTTATTGGAGCTTTGCATCACAATAGCGTTTTTTACCGCGCACCCATTTGACGAGATCTACCACCGAGTAAGGGATCTTTTAGGGTCGCAACCCTTCCGCAACCCTTTTTTCTGAATGCAGATGCTTTTTTAGATCACATTTAGTAACCGGCACGCGACGAGAGTTTGACACCGCGTTTTTTGCTAGCCGTGGAGTGTGTTTAAAATAATATTTATCAGTATTTGTGCGGCGAAAGGGTTCGGCGCACCTGGTGCTCGGCTTTTATGTTGGACGCGTGTCAGATGTTTCCTCTTAGCGTTGAGAAGGCCACCATTGAAAGTAATTTATTACTTTTTCTATTTAAATTGAACTATACAAAATTACAAAGGATAGTGGAATAGTATTACTTTCTAGATCCATTATTTATATGGTGCATATAAAGTGTTGACTGAAATTAATATCGAAATGATATGAGGGGTTGTACAGTGCTAGTGTGTAAACAGTGACTGCTGGCGTGGTGGTAGGTGTGGTGGCTCGCGCAATCGGCTAATGGGGTGTCGGGTTCGAGTCGCAAACAAGGCGTTGGCTCCTCGCTACCCGCTACCTCCTTCAATAGACCGGTGTGTTTGACTTACATATTGATAGTGGCAATTAATCAAATTATTCATTGGTGAATATGTATATTATTATTCTAATACTGCATATTGAAACACATTTACTTTTGTACACGTTTTAAACTCAGTTACTGTGGTACGGTGTTTCAAGTCAAATATTAAAATAAGCGTTTATGGGAAACTCATCACAAGAGATCCCTCATTTCGCCACTATTTCTACTAGTTATGTGTTTTGTTCATTTAAGATTACAGCTCCGCATAAATTATTTATATAAGAGATAATCTCTTTATTTGAGAAATAACAATCGCTTTCATATTTTTTCCAAGAGGTATATATAATATAATTAAGTTGAATAACTGGTTTGTTATACTCGTTTAAGAGGTGGGAATATAATTATAGTAACCGTAAAAAGACATAATTCAGCTTTAATTTCAAAATCATACTATGACAGTGATTCTAGTTAGATTGTGAGATTAGTATGACCTTCTTTACTAAATAACATTTATAATAGCATTATATTTTGATTCTTAACAGCCGTGATAGCCCAGTGGGTAGAACACTCGGTTAACGTGCAAGCGACTAGTGTTCAAATCCCGGGTCGGGCCTACACCAATTTGTCTTTTCTAAAGACATATGTGTGGTTAATTTATCATGGTTGTTAACGGTGAGGGAAAACATCGTGAGGAAACCCACATGGCTGAGTTGTACTTAGTCATGTGACAGTGTATTCGTACAAAACGGCGATAGGCCTGCCCCCTATCACGTGAGTACACTGTCCATGCAAAACGTGGGTACTCTGAACACCAGATGACAAAGTCACGTGATGTTCAGAAGTATTAGTACCTCTGCCAACCCCTTCGGGGATATGCGGCGTGAACGTTTATGTTTATGTATTTTGATTCTTGTGGCTTGAAACAAAAGTAACAGATTCGCCATTTCTCAGACCGCGCCGTCGGCCATTACTAGAGGCAGGTTTTCAGCAAATTCACTTTCAGTGACATCGATACGAGCAAACATCGGAAATAACGTATGTGTAAGGAAATACATTTTTTATGTTATCCAAACACACTGTGTCCACATCGCCCAGTTCCATTCGTCGTATATTTGCGTTGCGTCGGCCATGTTTGCACAATGGAAACGTTTTTTCTCCTCGTGTTTCCGACTAACAACAGCCTCCGACTTCGTACACACCGTAAAGTGCTCTTTGACATTCGCTTACTGTATTTTTTTAATGTTGTATGCGGAAGCTTTGGCGAGGAAACATTTATTGACGTTTTTGTTTAGGATGGTTGTTAATGGGACATTGAAAAAGTCTAACCAACCAAGTATGTAACCCAAATAGTACTAAATTGTATTTCCAGAAACAAACTGCTGCAATCATCATCATTGCCCTTTTTAAAATATGGATTCATGTTGAGGGACTTTTCGTCTAAATTATTTTAGTTTTAAAGTAACTTTCGAAGTATTCGTCCTTTCGCCAAAATAGTTTAGAACCTTAATTATCAGAACTGGTTTTTTTCTGCTAACTACTGTTATTTTATCTTAAGTAAGAGGAGAATTATAAATGTAGGTGTTGTGATTAGTAGTGTAGTAGTGGTACCTAATAATGACATATTTTAAAGTGAAAATATGTTTTTTTTGCGGCCAAAGATAGTAAGAATTATATTTAGAAGAAAACTACTAAGAAACTACAACCCGTTACACTCCCAATGAGCGCTTCGAAAGCACATTATTATAATAACACAAGAATCTGATATAAAACATTCATGCGGCGATGTATCAAACACACCCCTGCGTCTCGGAGGAGATGTAGCAACCCTTTCTCCCCCTCCCCCGCCCCGCCGCCCCCGCCGCCCCGCACACACACCATCCATCACCGGGAACGAAATGTATTTTAATCCACTGCCCCTACTCTCGCAGCTTCATGAAACGTGAAAAATGATCTCGAACGCACACACATGGATATGTGTGTATGTATTAGGCTGTGGTGGTGTGTGTCCAATTGAAAATAAAATTACTTGTTTTTTTTCAATGGTGAATAAAAGTTAGTGTTAACTCAAGAATATACATACAAATGAATTAGCCAAGTGGGTTTTCAGGTGGTTCTTAAGATAACTATTTAAATATTTAAGTGCCATTTAAGGCATTTTATTTTTTTTATACTAGTCGGTAAAGAAACAAATAACTTATTTGATACCATTACCAACTAAAAAGGTGACAGGTGGTTCTGTTTTCAACTAAACGTTCAGCACTGATTAACAATCACAATGCAATTCATAATTTTCTTCAAACAGCACTCAGACTTTCAACTTTCTCAGCGTACCCGTAAGAAAGTTTCCATAACGTGTATACAACATGTGTCTGCGTTGGTAATCCAGATTCCATCCCCTATCCCGTAGGAACTTGGCTGGAAGTAAAGTTTGATAGTTTGATCGGTCCCGCGGGTCCCGGTCGCAGCCCCGCCGCCGCGCCGCCACCCGCCCACATCCATCATACACAAATTGCGCCCCGCGACGCACAACAGTTTAACTTCTCACTAAGGCGGGATGAAATTTAATTTGATGATGTTTGTAAGATGTTTTTTAACGTGTTTATGTGTGTGAGAAGCAAATCGAACCTTTTGTTGTCGCTTTTTAAAGCAAATATACCACAAACATCGAAAAATTACAACAGACATTGATGTTAAAGCAAATATATATAATTTTCTCAGCTCAGTACCAATAACTAGTGTGGACAGAAGTTTAAGGAAAGATTTTCAATAGTAAATTATTAAAGCGGTTGCTAACTACTGCTTAACTCTTAGATTGATAACAAAATGTACGCCATTTAAAGCTTAATTTTGCGGAGGAGCTTGTTAAACTTTACGATTAAACTTGAACGTGCATAAAAACGATAAAAAAACTATAACCTCTTTGAAGCTGCCTTAACTAAAAGATAGCGATAGAAACTATGTACTTATAGTCACATTTTACACCATATTAGGACCGCAAATAAGAAAAGTAATCATGCAACGCGAACAAGTCATTGGTGACAAATAAATAACCGCATATCTGGTTAACTGACAAGCTATGACGTTGAGAACATCAATCATCAGGAAGTCAGCGGACACGAAGTCAGCGCCAGCAGCCGGCAGCTCCGAGCGGGTTTCAATGGGAACCGCTGAGTCAGCGCCACCGCGGCCGAGCTCCGATAACCGCTTTCATTGCTCTCATAGAAGTATGTCTGATACCGGGAACTTCATAAATCAAATAAGGTTTTCCTTTGCTGGAAAACCCTTTCTCCTGAACTGAAATATTACAAAAATTTCAGTGCAATGATTTGATTTTTGATTGGTTTGCCTAAATTTGGAATATTAATTAGTATTGCCTATGTTATTTATAACAAAATACTTCGAGGTCAGTATTTCGAAATAATGGTAACGGTAGTTAATGGTAGTTACTTTGGTAGACAATGAAATCAGACAACTTTTACAGCGTCATTATAAGATGATGATGTTGTAGTCCTGTTATCCCTGTCATTATAAGAGGCCTGTGTCATGATAAGATAATAAAGATAAATAAAATAAATAAGCAAAATATTAAATTGCATTGAATATTAAACCATTAAAACGTTTAAATAAAAATGCTGACTAAGAATCCAAACGAAGCCAAAGAGAAATATTATCTGCACGAATTACTTTTACATTTCTATAGTTGTAGCGCTGAGGATGACAGTTTCATTTTACAAGTTTCAAACTCAGCAACCGTTTTATATTTTTAACAACAAGTCGCGTAGATTGTAACATGTTTCTTTGGATTTCATTTGTAGCCTTTTTAAAACATACCTTATTAACCTGCTGAATGATCAAAATGTATATTTTCAAAGCCAAATTATTATCTTCAAATCCTCTCTCAACTTCCAACAGTGACTGAAGATCTTTTGTTAATTCTGTCAGTATATCAAAAAATATTTTGAAATTTTATCGATCCTTTTTTTAGATGTGTGATAAGATGTGCCATATCTATAACGTGATAGCTTAGTGGAAAGTACACACGCCTGTAATGTATAGAGGATTGGCTACAAATTCCGAGCCGTGTTATTACATTAATGTGTCTTTTCTAAAGTTCCATTAGGGTGGGCAGAGACTATCGAACGCCAATTTGTGTGATCCTGGAAAAAATCTCTGTGGTTAATTTATTACAGTTTTAACGGCGAGGGAAAACATTGTGAGGAAACGCACATGGTTAAGTTCTGCTGAATCATGTGACAGTGTATTCATACAAAACGGTGACAGGCCGGCCCCTATCATATGAGTACACAATCTAAGCAAAACGTGGGTGCTCCGAACATCAGGTGATAATAATTTCACGTGATGTTCTGAAGTATTCGTTCCTCTACCACCGTTTCGGAGGTATACGTGGTGAAAGTTTGAGTTAGAGTTGAACTGTGTTCTTCCTATTTCATTCGTCATAATAACAGAAGGCAAGCTTATTCACAATACTTTTTTAATTTATAGCAAACTAAGAAAAAATATCAGCTGCATAAATATTGCTCCGGGAGTAGAACTACTTTTACAAGTTATAAATGAAACAGCATGATATAAAGATACCAAAACGTTGAGATTTATTCGCTACAATAAAATCGAAGAGACATTCGGAGGGTAGTCCGCGTATTATGCTATCTTAACATCGAATAATAATATTCAATATCGCATCCGCCGAACATCTGGTTCGGAAAATTCACTCTCATGCCTTTTTTATCAGCTCTCGGGGTCGAGAAAAAGTGCAATAACTTCGTGTCATAACAAAGACGTTGTGGACCTCCGATAATGCTATGATTAATACCGAACTGTTATCTTAAGAGTGCACACTTCCTCTCCTCTCGGGTCCCTCCCTGCTACCGCCGACCGCCGCTCACTCATGTGACTGTCACTTTTAATGTGACTGCTTAAGGTTCGAATTTGAGTGTGAGGGAAAGGTTAAGGTATTCGGTAGAGTTACGGATTTCGCATAATGCATACTATATGTGAGGGTCGGAGGATGGGGAGGGTGCGGGCGGCGGCGGCGGGGGGCGGGGGAGTCACGTGACCGCACGTCCTGCACGCGACAAGCTTTTGACATTTTTTTATTATTATTGCGCTTCCACGGAATTTCTCCGAGGGGAGAGCAAATGTTTACCGCTAATAGCAGTTTTGAATAAGATTTTTAAATCGCATAATGGAGTGTGTTGGAGTTGTTTTAAAGGGGCGGGTCGAGACGACGGGGTTCGCGGCATTTTTATTACTTAAAAATTGTTATGAATATCATTAGGGGTTGTTCTTTGTGGAAACATCTGGGGTGGGAACTTGCTAAACGATATGTAAAGCCTTTCATAACTTATTGGAATGTTTTAACTTTTCTAGTAATGCTTTTGTGAAATTTAAAAATGTGTTTGTTACTGTTTTGAATTCTTACATTCTAGTTTACGGCAAAGTATTTATGCGTATGATTTCGTTATCGAACTCAAACTTTTACTTAAGATAGTCAATAAAGATATCATTAATTAAATAAGTACAGTTACGTTTTATTTTTAAACTAACATTGATTAACTCAGATTATGCCAATTGCCTGTTTGCAAGTTAATTACCACTTTGTACTACCGAGTTTATAGAAAAGTGAATACAAAGGGCAGCTACTATTGTTTCTCAATTCATTAATCTTGGCAAAGAGTTTGCTTATGAAGGTTGTAATTGCAATTAATAATCGATTGTTAAATAGGAACGCAGCGGAGCGAGAAAATAATTAAGAACGGAGCTTTGTTGGCCACACCAGTTTGTTTGGGGCTTATGAGTCAGACATATTTATTTATATTATACTAGTGATTTATGAAAAATGCACTTTAGTTGATACATGTGTTTTTAAATGTGTCTTTAAAATAATACAAATTAATGAATCTCATTTGATAAAGATATACGAATATTGCATTTAATTGATACCTAAAATACATTAAAAACTAATTTGGCCCATCTTCAGGTTAGGGGTAATAGGAAGAAAATACTTGTGTACTATTTCAAATTTCATTTGCATCGTAAAATTTATACGTTTTCTCGTAATTTTAATTATAAGATAAAAAAAGATAAGATAAGAAACACATTTATTTATTGCTACACATACATTATACTTTATAAGCCTTTACGAACCAAGAACCAATTTGAGGTGGTCACTCTTATAAACTTTTACAAACAGTTTTTTTGTTGTTTCATATTTGATAAAATCTGCGTTTAGCACACAGATTAAGTATACATACTCCCGCTTTTATTTCCAATGGGATTAGCAGAGTCTATCAATCGTTACTTTGTACGATCGTGGAAAACCTGTCGAGTTTCATTTAGATCCATCAACCTTTTCAACATTCCATTTTTTGTTAATTACACTTCCAACCCGTTTTATTTTTACACACCTTAAAACAGGCAAAAAGCAACTATTTTAACTGTTTATTATGTATTTGTTTGGCCTTACGCTGGGATTACTGTAGAATGTAGTCATACCTATCTAGCTTTTTACCACTGGACTACGACATTATGATCTGCCAATCTATTCTTTATGTAAAGTTCCTAAGAGCTCTCTTAAATAAAACAGAGGTATTTTTTGTAAAGTCGTGGCACATCTTTAGGTCTACTGATAATTTTTTAACTATAAGATTTCGTTTTATTTCTTGTAACTGAAAGGTTTGCTACCTCTGTAAACTCGGAGTTAAGCCTTCTTACTGCAATGTAGAAAGTTTGTATTTAAAAGCAGCGATAACCCGGCTTACCACTGAACATAAATGTAAGGAAAATATACTTCCAAGTACGACAGTATAAAGCTATACAGAAACATAGATGTGATTAGCAAGTGCAACTTGTTGAGAAGGGGAGGGGGTTGGGGTGGCACGGGGGGAGGGGGGAGGCTGTCGTATGCAGTTAACGTTATGTAAATATGGGAGGGTGGGCAGAGAGCGGGTCGGGTAATTTTGCTTGCTAATTTTCTTAGGGGACGTTGAGTCGATAGAACTATATTGGAATTTGTTTGTTTCAGATGATTTTGCTTCGGTCGCGGCGTTGCTGGTAATAAAGATGATTGGAATTGAAGTTATTGTTTTGAGGTTAGTATTGAAATATGTGTAATAATACCCACATATATAGGTAGTTATTTTTATTCTCATAACTATTAATTCCAAAAATCGGTACCCCAGAGCATTAGAATGAGAAAATGAGCTATTTTAGGAAATGTAGTGGGGAAAATAGGAAATATAGGATAGTTGGTGATGGCTGTCCATCGCCATCAATCATTTAAAAATGTTAAGACCCCTTATTCGTTTTTTCTTATCGAGCAACCGTGATAGCCCAGTGGTTAGAACACTCGGTTATCGTGCAAACGACTAGTGTTCAAATCCTGGGTCAGGCCTACACCAATTTGTCTTTTCTAAAGACATATGTGTGGTTAATTTATCATGGTTGTTAACGGTGAGGGAAAACATCGTGAGGAAACCCACATGGCTGAGTTGTACTTAGTCATGTGACAGTGTATTCGTACAAAACGGCGATAGGCCTGCCCCCTATCACGTGAGTACACTGTCCATGCAAAACGTGGGTACTCTGAACACGAGGTGACAAAGTCACGTGATGTTCAGAAGTATTAGTACCTCTGCCAACCCCTTCGGGGATATTCGGCGTGAACGTTTATGTTTATGTTATGTTTATAATAATACATATGTTACTTTGTATGATCGTTTGTATATGTTTATAATAATACATAAACATAAACGTTCACGCCGAATATTCCCAAAGGGGTTGGCAGAGGTACTAATACTTCTGAACATCACGTGACTTTGTCACCTGGTGTTCAGAGTACCCACGTTTTGTATGGACAGTGTACTCACGTGATAGGGGGCAGGCCTATCGCCGTTTTTGTACGAATACACTGTCACATGACTAAGTACAACTCAGCCATGTGGGTTTCCTCACGATGTTTTCCCTCACCGTTAACAACCATGATAAATTAACCACATATATGTCTTTAGAAAAGACAAATTGGTGTAGGCCCGACCCAGGATTTGAACACTAGTCGTTTGCACGACAACCGAGTGTTCTACCCACTGGGCTATCACGGTGCTCCCGTTGCTTATGTTTATGTTTTCGTTTTATACCTTACCGCAGAAATATTAAGTTAGTGCTATATTTAATGCTTACTCCACGCAACTAATAATAAAATGCCAAAAGTAAGACCTAAAAACCTGGCCTGATATTGATATTTTTCTACATAATTAGCCATAAGCGAAACATCATTTTCAATAATTTATATTTTTAAGCACAACTACACAATTGTGAAGTTTTTCCTTATCATATACGGTGGAAAAGGGAAAAAATGTGAGTGTTTACTGGTACATAATAACTGAACAGCACATACCATTTTCAACTGTCACTAATAAAATAAGTATATTTTCTAAATATTTTTGATGCGAGGTAAATGTGAAAGATGATTGAGAGACCAAGTATAGTTTTCAATACTTCACAATCCATTTAAATTTTACTTTGGTGTTGTTGATTGAACTATTAATAAGATAAGCATATTCTTTAAGTTCCAAGTCATTTTATATAACTCTAGTATCTTTGTCACCTTAACGAATTGCCAATAACATTAGTTTTTATGAATAATTTAAAATTAAAATCTTAATCATATTAGTAAAAAACTATAAAACATTTTCAGATGACATCGCCTTGCCAGCGTAGATGATGCTTCGTAGCACAGCGCGTCGTAGTCCGCCGTAGACAAGATGCGCCCAAACGCCTAAACTACGGTATATATTTTGATGGAAGACTATCGTTAGTTAATATTTCATCTTTGAAGTGTATTTTTTATTCTGGAATGTAAATGTTGTGTCTAATATTGTAGTATTTTATTGTATTAAATGTTATAAATAATTACTTAGCTTGTTTTAATTTTTTAGTTGTAGAATTGCACGATGTTTTTGTGTTGGTTTCCATAATTTTCAAAACTTTTTATGCATGCAGTTCCTACATATTTTTAAAGTACCTTCTGTGAATACACAAGAATATCTACTCAACATTTAGTTTCATCAAATTGCAAATCAAGTATAAAATCTCAGAGCTACATAAATCGGTATAAAACGGTATTAGTTGAAAACTCAAGTGATATAGTAAAATCACACTCCCAGTTCTCCGTACATAGTTCACATCTTAAACTCACTTCCACATCTCTGCTTCAGTGTGCGTGTTGTCGCGAATTCTAACTTGCAACCAGTTAACTTGGTCTGAGCGAAACTCTGGTTTCCCCCCGCGGTGTACGGGACGTAAGGGAGTCCCGCGGGGGGGCGGGGGTCAGCTCGGCTGGTCGGCGAGGCGTACATATTTCTGCAATTGATTAGGCGGGGGCGGTTGCCATGGCGACGGGCTGCACTCCCCGCCCGCCCCGCTCCACTATAACTCATTGTATGCTCCGTTCTATTTATATGTGACCTCTCATTGTGTTTTAAACTCTGCCCATTACGAACTATTTTAATATATCAAACTATAGCCATTCTGTACTGACCATACGATGAAAGCGCTGAGGTTAACGTTTTTCGGGTTGAAATCCTGACTTCATTTAGAGAGTAATTCCAAGGTTTACCATATCTTTGGCTTTTTTGACTGCGCAACCACAAACTATATTATTCTACGTGCAGACCTACACAAGCTGTCAAACTGTTTCAAATGTTCAGCAACTTGGTAATCTGCATGAACGTTTAGTTGTAGAAATATAACCTGGTTGATACGTGGTGACATAGCAATTTATGGTAGTACGATCTGCGAGTAAAATTGTTTTATCAACGCACTTCTGCTACTCGGATATATTTTGCACGAATCCAAATTAAATATTCCTTACTAGATCTGTAATTTCAAATAATATATGAGTCTTTGAAAGTTGAGTTGTTCATTGTAGGTTTATTAAAATAGTTTTGACGAAATTATTACAAACAGAGTAAAATAGATTGAAATAAAAAATCACCTCAATATAGTCCAAAAGAGCATTTTAATTACAAGAAAACAATAGAATGATTCAATTTGCCATAGGTCTACTAAGGAACAGACCATGAATCATTACAGTAACATACGCCCGATTTCTGAATTGAGTATTCCAGCTGAGAATAACTTAAGTATCGTTCTGTCGCATTGAAATCTTAACAACTGAATGAGACAAAACGATACTTAAGTCGTTCTCAGCTTGAATACTCAATTCAGAAATCGGGCGATAGACTTTTTACTAAATTTAAAATCCAACTATAGTATAACCCGTTTAATACGATCACGCTTAATACGATCTCTCGCATAATACGTCTTTTTACGCCAGTCCCTGCAACTTGAAACATATTTTCCTACATTTCTTAACGCTTAATACGATTCGTCTTCCCGTTTAATACGCCTTCCCGATCGTCATTTCTTGACTTGTCGCGCGTACCCTTTGATTGTTTTGCAATAGTACATCATTTATTCGTTACAATATGACTACAAGTACGCGAAAGGCAGTGTCACTTAAAAAAAAGAAATATTTATTGAGAGTTTTCGATAAAAAGTCACAAACAACGAATATTATTGAGTTAATCTTTAACTTTCAGATAGTTATCCGCCTTGGTTTTTGTAGATCCCACTTGAATTATTTTGTTTATTGTATGAGAACCGAAGGGGTTGCGAAGGTTGGAATAACATGGAAACCTATAGAAAAATGTACATAATCTATGTATTTTTCTTCTTCATCTTATTTAACACAGTTTTCCCTACAGTTTTACTACGACCACATTATACATATGTTCTGATCATTCAAAATTATATTCATCACAACGCAGATAAAAAATGGTTAAAAGAGAATTAACGTTCATGTGCGAAATTAAAATAAATATTATTGTGAGTATGTGCCAATGATAGCTGATTCAAGAGTGTTCAAACACAAATTGTATGACTAATAAATAAAGAATAAATAAAGGAAAGAAAAATTTCGACACCGGCGGGATTCGAACCCGCGACCTCGGGTATACGCCACCGTCGCTCTTGCCAATTGAGCTACCGTGTCAATGGCTGCCAGCGCGAAATTCTTCTATCCTTTATTTCTTTTACACGTTTTAGTAGTGTTTGCGTTTCCTACCTCCGAATTTTTTACTAATTCGGAAGGCCACTTGTCTATCTTTTCAGATAGAATGCAAATGTTGAAAACGCCTAACTTTCACATAATTTAAATCTTTTTGTTCATGAAAACCTCATGTGGGGATTATTACTAATAAATAAAGAATAAGAAAAAGGTCGCGGGATCGAATCCCACCTGTGTCGAAATTTTTCTTTCCTTTATTTATTCTTTATTTATTAGTAATAATCCCCACATGAGGTTTTCATGAACAAAAAGATTTAAATCACAAATTGTATGGTTTGATTTACAAATATTGATTACATGGGTACTCACTTACGTGAGGCTACATTGATCATATGTTTAAAAAATATTTTAAACTGTTTTCTGATTTAATTATTTGAGTACACAAAGACACGTGACTAACTCTATTTTCAGTAAAGTCGCTCACTTAATAAGAACACTAGTGCTATTGTCTCTCCATAAATATCGGGGAGGCAATCCGAGCAGGGTCGGGTGCCGCAGCTAGTCGCAGCTCACGGCTAATTAACGGCACACAAACTACTTCGAAATCTCACACAGAATTACTCACCTATTCGGACCCATCCAAACTACTTTTCCATTCTGGAAATTGTGCTAAAAATTGTGTTATATTTATTGTATGTAACTCACGGCAATAAATCCCAAAAAGGGGAAACCAGAGTTTTAGAGCTAGAAACTCATCAGCCACATTTGGAAGTTGATTGGGGACAAGATGGTATATCTTTAGAAGCGTAAGTAATCATTATAAAAGTAAATATAATTTTAAGATTAAGCGAAACAAAATGTAAATAACTTATAAAGAAAATCAAATGTCTATTTGTCATAATTCTCTTTTATATATTTGTATGTATTTTGTAATAGTTATATCAAATGTGGTGATTTATAATATAAAACTATATTTTAGATATTGTTTTATGAATAAAAATCTCTATTTGCCCCTTGATGTAAACAAATTCTTTATGACTGTTAATGTAATTTGTTGATTGTAGTTAGAGAACTAAAAATGAGTCCAAATAACGTTTTAGCAATGTGAAGGTAGTAACATTAGCAGACTACCTATCGGCAGGTATTACTTCGACGCTTGTTTCGTGACAGTTTACTGTCTACACTCCGACTTAATTACCGGAGTAAAGATATTCGGCTAATTGACTTGATTACTACCACACCATTAACAAGGGCTTCCAAAAGTTCAATTGTATTTGAACGAATGTATTACTATGAGTATCGTGTAATTAACTTTCATTCTACTAAATTTTACTATAAAAAATCTATTGAAAACCATCTCTCTCTCCATTGCACTGTAAATTGAGTGATGTAAAAATAAAATGTGGATAAACTCAGCTCTGTGTCACATATTCCTGTCTTTTATTGAGTCTGGCAGTGCAGGGAGAGAAAGGATATACGATAGAACACATTTTAAAACACTATCCTTTCTAGAATTGTAAATATAAGGATGATATTTTCCGATTTATCAGCGTTATCAACTGACCTACCACAACAAATACTTACTAACGCTATAATTATCGGGTGCGGGGGGAAGTGACAAGGGAGGGGGGAGGGGGTAGTGTCGATGTGTGCGTGAGTAGGATGATATTGATATGGATTTATGTATGTGTTTGCATTAACCGGAATCGCCTGGAAAATATATCTGAAGGGTAGTTCTCTTTCTTTATGAAAGACAAGTTTTAATGATTCTGAATAGTGAAGTAAATTTACTGGCTGAGTAATTTGGCCTTAGAATCGCACTATTATTATTTATTATTTTCGGTACGGAGGTTTGGTAAAAGTGACTAGGGACTTATAGGTTCTCACAATTTATAAAATTTAATAGAAAAGACTTTATCAAAAAAATACTCCATATTATATTTTATACATAAAAAATACAAACAAAACTACAATCGGTGGTCTAATCACAAAAAACATCTTTTTCTTTATTTGCTGATATAAAGGATAATCTTGAATAATAATAATTTTCAATTTTCATGCCATATAATCGTAATTAAAAGTAAAAGAAAAAATCAATAAACATTGGAGTTAAAATATTTAACAGTACCCTGCCTTTTTTCAGATGAATCAGTGCGGGTGGTTTGCACGCGGGATGACCATGGCTTAGTAATAGTAGCTGATGGCTGATGGATGGATAGCTGATAGAACACAAATTCAAGTCGTCCTGAAGATTTTTGAATGCCTCGGGCAGGAGTGGACTTGTATTTGCTGAGTTGATAAATCTGGTAAATGCTATGTTACTCACAATTACTATTAGTCTCAACATGCTGCTAAGTTCAATATTTGTAAATTGGAAGGGAAGACATTATGCGAATAGTGAAACAATTATCAGTTGTAGTTGCCGCTAGTCTTAGTAACATTTTCTAGGCTCAACAACTTGAGTTATATTTCATAGTATTGCTTTTCCAGATACAGTTTGGTTGGTTGGTTGAATATGCGACACTGCTCAAAATTCAGTAAGAGAACAATTTTGCAATCTTAATTAATCAGTTGGAATTTTGTTGTAAACCAATTTATTGATCAAAATGCAGTAGTGACGTTTTTTTACAAATCTTAGGTAATGTTGTTACAAATATGGCATATTTACATACATACATATACTCACGGCTATAAATCCCTAAAAGGGGTAGCCAGAGCTGAGAAATTAGAAATTTCTCAGCCGCTTTTGGAAGTTGAGTGGGGAAAAGATGGTAGAATAAAGGTTGTTGGTGATGGGTCTCCAACCGCATCGCCCAAAAATCCCTTAAAAAGCCCCAATACCGTTAGTCGCCTCTTACGTACACCCACCGGAAGAAATGGGGTAGTGCTATTCTAAGCCGACACTACACAGCAAATATGGCATATTTATGTTTCAAAATTAAACAACAAGTGCATGAATGACGCACAAAACTCATTACAAGAATCCAAACATTCGGCATAAATAATTTCGTTCAAAACAAATGCACATTAACATCCCCAGGCATGGTCCATCTCCCATGCAAATAGTGATCGTGCCTGCAGCGGGGTTGCAGCGAGGGTGGCGGTCACGTGGGATAGTGCACCCTGTCACGTGGTGATACGGGCGCCGGATTAGCGAGTGCATGCATAATGTATGGAGGGATGTTGCTAATGACGTGTGGGGGTGCGAGACGCTGAGACCAAATTATTCGGAAATGTTCATTAGTTCCTTTATTGAGAAAGGTGGATAATATCGATTTGTTGTGGACCTTGATGAGTAGCGATTCAATAATATTGTATATGTTGGAAAAAAATCCTTAAGAATTAAGCATTTCACATTCATATACATCTGCACATTTCCCCCAACACAATGGGATATACGTAGCAGAAATAAGACAGGCTTTTTAATGTTATTAAGTTTTTACTTGTTTCTTCAATAAGTATTTTTTCATTGCATAAATCTATATAAGGTGATATTTTATTTACATAAAACAATAACCAGTGCCTAAATTGAGAGTTTAATAGTTGTGAACCTTTTAATAAATTAAATAACTAGTTTAGTAATGACAAAAGTACTCCGACGTAAAGTACCGTGTAGTGTCGGCTTAGAATAGCACTACCCCGTTTCTACCGGTGGGTGTACGTAAGAGGCGACTAACGGTATTGGGGCTTTTAAGGAATTTTTTGGCGATGCGGTTGGAGATCCATCACCAACAACCTTTACTTTTACCACCTTTTCCCCACTTACATTTCCAAAAGTGGCTGAGGAATTTCTAATTCCTTAGCTCTGGCTACCCCTTCTAGGGATTTATAGACGTGAGTATATGTTATGTTATGTAAAAGTACTCGTAAATAGCCATGAACTCAAAAGTATGCAAGCTCTAAAGCCAACTCTACATGTGAGTGCCAGAAAATTAGATATGATCAGATATATATATAGGTTAATAGACTGTATAAGTTAAAAAAGTAAAGGTGCAAAAAATGGTATGTACGAGGGGTGTTCATTAAATAATGAGAATGCGATATATACTTCTTGAATAGAAAAAAAATAATTACTGGCAGGCATTGCTCAGACATTCGATATAATGATAATAAAAAAAGAAATGCATTCCTTTTGATTTTTAAAAATAGAAGTCAATTGTTTGCGTTAGGTTGGAAAGTTTACTTAAAAATAGAGAAAACATAAGCTCGCCCCGTTCTAAAATATCTTTTCTTAAAAAAAAATAGTATCGAACAGGTAAATCAAGATTTAAAAGCTTCATTAGGGATTGATACTCCTCCATATTCTATGGTTGCGCGTTGGTGCGCTGAGTTTAAGCTAGTCTAGGTCGCCCTACAACGGTAGTCACTAAACAAATTATTAAAAAAGTCAAAAAAAATATCTTGACGGATCATCGTGTTACTGTCCGTTTCATAGCTGATGAAGTCAAGATTTTGATGGGAAGCATCTATAGTATTATACACGACCAATTGGGCATGAAAAAAGTCTCAACGCGCTGGGTATCCAGAATGCTTAATGACGCGCAGAAACAAATGAGACTGCAAATTTCACAAAGCTGTTTGGATTTGATACAACAAGATTCTCGCCGTTTTTTGGCTCAATTCATAACTATGGACAGAACATGGCTTCACTATTATCACTCGGAAACAAAACAACAGTCCATGACTTGGAAAAGACCATCATCTCCTACTCCAAAGAAATTTAAGACAATTTCCTCCGCCGGTAAGAAAATGGGGTCTCTTTTCTGGGACAGCCAAGGCGTGGTAATGATCGAATACCTGAATAATAGAGCCATTGTTACGGGGACTTTCTATGCAGAACAAATAAAAAAGTTTCGTGAGGGGATACGCGAGAAACGGCGTCACAAACTAGCTAACATTGTTTTGTTTCACTAAAATAACGCCCCCGCGTACAAGTCCAGAGATGCGATGGTTGCAAATTAAGAAGCTGGCTTTGAATTGATGGGACATCCTCCGTATTAACCGGATCTTGCTCCCAGTTATTTCAACCTGTGTTTCCGTGGTTAAAAGAACCTCTCAGGGGCCGGAAATTTTAACGCGATGACGAAGTAATCGCCACCGTACGTGATTTTTTTAAGGGACCAGGAAAGAGATTATTTATGTAAGAACATTTTAGTTTACAAAAAAAAAAACAAGTCTATAAACCTTAAAAGGTGCTGCGTAGTGTCGACTTGGAATAGCACTACCCCATTTCTGCCGGTGGGTGTACGTAAGAGGCGACTAACGGTATTAGGGCTTTTTAACCGACTTCAAAAAAGGAGGTTCTCAGTTCGATTGTTTGTATGTATGTATGTTTGTATGTATGTATGTATAATTGTCCGCGATTATCTCGAGTTTGGCTTAAGCTATTTGGATGCGGTTTTCAGGACAGTATTCGTTACATTTAGGAGAAGGTTTTAGTGCCTTAACCGACCAAAAAAAGAAAGGAGGTTCTGTGTTTGACCTGTATGTATGTCTGTTGGTCCGCGATTATCTCACGTTTGGCTTAAGCTATTTGGATGCGGTTTTCAGAAAAGTATTCGTTACATTTAGGAGAAGGTTTTAGTGCTTTAACCGACCAAAAAAAGAAAGAAGGTTCTGTGTTTGACCTGTATGTATGTGTGTTGGTCCGCGATTATCTCACGTTTGGCTTAAGCTATTTGGATGCGGTTTTCAGAAAAGTATTCGTTACATTTAGAAGATGGGTTAAAAGTTCTTTAACCGACTCGAAAAAAAGGAGGTTTCTTAGTTTGAAATATAAGTATGTATGTAATGTTATCAATACTAGACAGAAATTTATCAATATATGTTAATAAAGTTTTTTTATTAGTAATAAACAGAGTTACTAAATTATTGAACAAAAAAGTATATAAAAACATGAATAAATTACTCTTAATTATATTAAAGAAAAAAATATATATTGCAACATCATGTTTTTCATCCTGGTCATTTCAATCAAGGCGCTTTCGTCATGGGGAATTTCGCGCTTTCGGAATGGTCTTAACCATTTAAGTAATTTCTTTGAATCTATATCACTTAAAGCCATCTCATCAAGGGATTTTACACGACTCAACGCTACATATGTATAAGAGTGTTTCTTCGCATTTGTGATAGGTGAACTTCTCTTTGCTCATCTGTTTCGGCAGCAAGAGCAGCACGCTGACGATCTCTCTCATTCTGAAGGGCAAGCACGAGTTATCGACACGATAACGGTTAGAATGAGATGGCAGTATACGATACTAAGTAAGTGCGTAAAAGATGGCTGCTTTATCCCACGTGATAACTAGTTTAAATACGGCTCGTGCTTGCCCTGCTGAAGTCTTTGTTTTTTTTCGATGGGTGTTTCGTTCTCCCTTACGCGGCTTTTCCTTAAATCCTTTGCTTTTCTGTCTAGGCCCGTAGGTAAACAAAATAGTAACAAGTAAGCTAAAGTCATAATAACAAATATTATAACTACCTGTTAAAAAAACTATAAAATAAACGGACAGTTAAACTTATCTCTCAAAAACTATCACTAATTCACTAAAAAAACTCAGAGTGATTTAAGAACTTATCACTAAAAAGTATAAAATAAAAAAGAAAAACAAAAACTTCAAATTAAAAACTAAACAGAAAACTTAAATATTATTATTTTTTATTTTAAAAAGAACCGCCTTCAAAAATCCAACTGAAAAGTATAAAATAATTTTTATTTATTTTATTATGTACAACTCTATTCAACTTCTTTTTGAAGTCGGTGCCAAACAGACAAATCCAAAATGAAAATTGCTACATAGAGAAAACCATACGAATAATAAATCAATCGATAGCGCCTCAACAACAGTAGGTAACACAATCGCGCTCAAAAATCAAGAAATTTCATCCGCTCGCAACGACGTCGTCGCTTTATAAAGGATGGAATTGGGGGACAGTGAGCGGTGCTTAGCCTGGTGTGCATGCGTCGCACTCCGCAGAGAAATTATCATAATATACATGTCACCGTAAAACTGTAAATACTAGTAAATTATAATTTTAGATAGATAGCGAGATAGTAAACTAACGTTAGGTTATGTAAGATTATCAGATTTCAAACTAACGGAATTAACAATTCGACAGAGACATGCATGCACCGAGTTGGCACAACCAATACTTCTAACACTTTGTAAAAAGACGATCGAGAATCTAAATCACTACATAGTATAAAACAAAGTCGCTTTCTCTCTCCCTGTCTGGGATATACGGACATCCTTATGTATACTTTAATCTGTAAAACTACGAAATGAATTTTAATGCGATTTTTTTTATTAATTGATTAAAAAGGAAGGTTTATAAGGATGACATGGGGTGGAGAACTCACTCAACTTGGGCGGGCCACTAATATTCGTTCTTCTTTGTCATGAAAATTGGTTTGGCACCGACTTCAAAAAGAAGAAGTTGAATAGAGTTGTACATAATAAAATAAATAAAAATTATTTTATACTTTTCAGTTGGATTTTTGAAGGCGGTTCTTTTTAAAATAAAAAATAATAATATTTAAGTTTTCTGTTTAGTTTTTAATTTGAAGTTTTTGTTTTTCTTTTTTATAAGGGATTTATGTGCGATGCGGTTGGAGACCCATCACCAATAACCTTTATTTTACCATCTTTACCCAACTCAACTTTCCAAAAGTGGCTGAGGAGTTTCTAATTCTGTAGCTCTGGCTACCCCTTCTAGGGATTTACAGCCGTGAGTATATGTATGTTTATATAAACCTTAAAGATGACTACATAGAAAAATAAAATAACTTAAAAAAATGCTTCATACTCATTCTCACTTTTTATTGAACGCCCCTAGTATATACCTTGATGGTAAAGCTTGACTGACTGATAGAACATGCATTGCTATACTATACACATTACTTGTCTACTGTTATTTAAGTATTATTCGCATATTAAAAACACTTTACTATATTTGAACCAACCTAAAAATTTTAATAAAAATAACTGATTTAAATGACTGATGACCTTATCTAAATCCAACAAAATGTTTTTCTGGTTTTTGTCTAACATAGACAATAATTAAAATACTAATACTAAATACGGACTAAAATTAACAAATTTTTTTTAAACTATTTAATATATACGTTTGAGCTCATAACCAAAAACATTCGTTTATATTATTATGCATGCTATAAATCTATCTTCTTTTATATCTGGCTTAATTCCTATGATCAGTATTTCAACCATAAACATTCATAACGAATGTATCTAGCACTCACATCGACCAGTTAAGTAGCATATAACACCAACATATATAGCTAAGGTTTATTCGTTTACGTTACCGCTACAATCTCGAGGATAAATATGTGTAACTAAGTTTAAACTTGATAAGCCATGAATAGGTATTGTGTCGTCGGCGGCGGGCGCTAGGGCGGGCGGTTTAAAGCCCGCCCCCAATTTACAGTAGCCGCTTTATGAAACATTTTAACGGCCGCTGCCTCGTAAACCAGCGAGCTCGACATCAAACAATACTTCATTAAATTATTACGACCCTTTATTAAATTACTCGCTTATTTTATTGCATTTTAAGCTGTCGAGTAACATTAATTACTTTTTAATTATGGAAATAAACAGTACTCGTCACGTGTATTTAAAAAGGAAGGAACACGAGTTTAGGATTTATTTAACCAGATTTATATTAAATTTATAAAGTCAGATAATGTAAGCGAATTGTGTGTTGGCTAAGATAAACCTAAAAGGCAATCTGAGGCCGATGGTACTAAGTACTGAGTACTAACAATAATGGACTGTATTGTCTGAATAAATAAATGTTATTATTATTAATGGTGTAAAAAGCTGTAAAATGATACCTTCACCCTTATTTTGAGGCTATACTCGTTACTATTTATTTCTCCTCAAACCTCAAACCCTTAAATCAGCAGCAGTTTATTTCATTTTAAAGCGTTGTCTTTTTCGTAGTAATAACTTAGTTTCCTAGAAATCATTTCGTACAGATGCCATGATGTAACTAAATTCGAATTTAAAAATAAACTCATTTATTTGTCGCTTTGTTTGTTAAAACCTAAAACACCCCTTTAATGTCAACTTAACGCATTAGGAAAGAATAAATGTTTACAATTAACTCGATTTTCTTTTTTCATTATTGTGTCATAAGTACATTTAAGATATATTTTTAAATATTAGCGATACATTTAACGTATCATAAACCGTCTTAAACATTTTATTTAACATCATATTCTCAATACCTACTTAATTAATGGCAAATAAAGGCCTTACTCACAGATGAACATGAAAGCTCGTAAGTCCCCGCTCCTACGAGGCCGCTCACGAATCGAATGAAACTCAATAAAGCATCGATACATGTCTCGTATTTGATTTGACGTAACAAAGAGACAGCCATTGTGCGCTTTCAAAAGGTTTTTTATTAGACGTTACTTGTTCCAGAATGTTGGAATTAAATCTTTAGAATTGTTTCAGTGAGCAGGTATCAAAGAGCCTCGCAGCCTTCGTTTCCAGCTGAGCGGTCGCTGGGGATTAGCGGAGATATATTGAAGAAGAAACATTTAGAGCCAAAAATTAGGTGTACTTATAGGTTTTGTGTAGGTAATTGTTGTGGGTATTTTTAGTTGGTTCAACCCGTTGTCACTTATTCTAAGTAACAAACAATAAATATATTTTTGATTTCATTGTTTCAATGGTAGATTAAGTCAACTTCTTAAATAAAAGTAAGAGCTGAAACATAAACATAAACGTTCACGCCGAATATCCCCGAAGGGGTTGGCAGAGGTACTAATACTTCTGAACATCACGTGACTTTGTCACCTGGTGTTCAGAGTACCCACGTTTTTGTATGGCCTATCGCCGTTTTTGTACGAATACACTGTCACATGACTAAGTACAACTCAGCCATGTGGGTTTCCTCACGATGTTTTCCCTCACCGTTAACAACTATGATAAATTAACCACACATATGTCTTTAGAAAAGACAAATTGGTGTAGGCCCGACCCAGGATTTGAACACTAGTCGTTTGCACGATAACAGAGTGCTCTACCCACTGGGCTATCACGGTTGCTGAAAGCTGAAAGCTGAGCTGAAAGTTTATTGAATTTCCATAAACATATGACAAAGTTATAAGATTTGGAGTAAAGTAAAGAGAGGAGAATCTTCAATCTATATATACTATAATCTAAATAATATTTTATATAGTTAAGCTCAGCAAGCCTCCGTAGGACATCATCCTCCGTAGTATAGTGTTACAAAGAAGGTGAAATTCCTGACCTGCCTCGTCTGTTCTCCGGAATTCAATTAAAACTCCAATATACCGCCGACTCGCCAATCACGTGATTTCTTTAAACGAGACTATATGTGAACGTTTATGTTATGTTATGAGACTATATGTACATAAAGAAACAATATGTACATCAATATATTGGATGCTCTAACTTAATCATTATTAATTGGATATCTACAGTAATATACGAATGAATAAAGACATAAAGTATGGGTTATCAGCCCTGATTATGTATTAGGTGCAGAAAAGAGCTGTAATGAAGATAAAAAAAAAAAAAAACAAGTTAGGGTAGATAGAGAGGTAGATTAAAATGATACTTTTAGCTTTTAATTAAGCTTGTCAGAATGAGTTTCTCACTTCTCACATGACATAACCGCTCTCACACGCCTCATGCCAGGGGGATGGGTGGTAAATTGGCTGTATGGTGCCGGTTTAGGAAAACCTTTACCTAATTCTTAACTCGGGGTGCCGTTATAAGAGACTAAGGGGATTGGGCTCTTAAGTTCTTGTTGGTTGATGCGGCGGGGGAATCCTCACCAACGAATTCTTTTTACTACTTTTCCTTACTCAAGTTCTAAAAATTGTCAAGTATTTTTTATACTAAAGATCAAGCAACTCATTTGTTGCAATTTGTTTGTATGAATTGGAAATGTCAGTACAGTAAGATCTCGCAAGTCATATTAATTTCAAACAGATAATGTTCTAAAAGAGCAGGGTCAAAAGTCAAAAAATAAAAAAGAATCACAGAATTCAGCTGCAACCAAGAACCTATAAAGTGGTAGGTAGGTAGGTAAGAAACTTATATCGTGAGTGTATGTACGAGCATTTCATATCCAAATTATTATTTTTATAGTTGTAGAGGCAAAATGAAACTAATTTAGGGTAGTGCAATAAAATAAATTCTTAGATCAGAACTTCGAATTGGCGCAATTTTCATGTTAGCCATGTATAAAAGAGGCAGTTTAAATTTCGAAGTCAGTTTCTAAATGAAAGTCCGAGCCGTGGAGAGGAAGCGAGTAGCTAATTGAAACTGGCCCCCCGCCCGCCCTAGCCCCGCACCCGCCCGCCCTCGTCCTGCAAATTAAACTGTGGTAATTACGGCGCAGACTGCACCCGTAGGCGTCTTTATTGCAGCTATGAACTGACGCTTCTATACTTAGATAGTCTTTGGCCTGATATTAGATTGGAAAAGTCTTCGGATTTTATCTGAATGCAACCTTCTATTCCTTGGAAGTGATTTTATTAGCTGAAACCTTTGCGAGTTGAGTAGCTGAGCTCCTGAGTGCACTTTGGTATGTGTGGAGTTTCACTAGGATGGAAATGTTACAGTAGTTTATAACATCAGCCATGAACTTTTTACGACTAAAATGAAACGAAGAATTAGTTAGACTTGAAATGAAGATTATCATTAATTTAACCATCAATAGAATTAGAAATATAAAGCACAGATGTGATGATGTCAGAAAAGGTAGCTGGTAATTACAATATGAGTAAACTTATACCTTAAAAAAAATCTGAAATTTATTGTAATATGCATGTGATTGAAACGAACGATGAAATTATATCAATGAGTTTTGCTTCTCATCTTTGATAGTTAATCGTTACATTCGGTACACAATAAAGTAGTATTTTAATTCTCTTATTTAATAATTCTGGCAACATACAATCATACATACAAAGGGTAGCCAAAGCTTCAGAGCTAGAAACTCCTCAGCTTTATTTCCAAATGTTAAGTTGATAGGGGACAAGATGGTAGAAATAAAGTATCGTTGGTGATGGGTCTCCAGCCGCATCACCCAAAAACCACTTAAAACCCCACACCCTTAGTCACCTCTTACGACGCCCGTAGGTAGAAAGGGATAGTGACATTCTAAGCCGACAAAACCGGTACTACACGGCTATAATGGCAACTAGATATATTATTGAATTAACCAGATTCAATGAATTTGATCCTATATTTATTTAGACTGAGATAATATAATATATGTTTAAACCAAGTCCACTTTCTTCAGCAGTTTAACTATCATGCCGTTTGTCTCTGAACGGTTAGAAGAACGGGCAGAGTTATTAATACCTCTGAATTGTTCTGAGTACCTCAGATTATGCTTGTACAGTACATTCACGGCCAAGTGCAAAGCATTGTTTCGTAGTAACTGCATTACTATTTTAATGCAAGCATACATATATTCATCCCATATTCATATTTCATCATACTATCCCGATTGGGGTAAGCAGATACTACCGAAGTCTACTTTGAATTGGCGTAACATTAACATTCGTAATTTTTTTTCGATAGTTCAACGGCCTTCGATAGTTCGATAGTTAGGATAGTTCGCCGTGTATTTATTAATTATTAATTAATCTTTATTAATATAAATGGTTACATTTAATTATAACAAAGCCCTGCAAAACTGTTTTACAGTTTATTGTAGTGTCGGCTTAGAATAGCACTACCCCGTTTCTACCGATGGGTGTACGTAAGAGGCGACTAACGGTATTGGGGCTTTAAAGGGATTTTTGGGCGATGCGGTTGGAGACCCATCACCAACAACCTTTACTTTACCATCTTTTCCCCACTCAATTTTCCAAAAGTGGCTGAGGAATTTCTAATTCCTTAGCTCTGGCTACCCCTTCTAGGGATTTATAGCCGTGAGTATATGTTATGTTATGTTCAACGGCCTTTTCAGTATTTAAATTTAATTCCATTTTACTGTTACTGATTAGACTTGATATGAAAGTCGTAATTTTACGGTCAGAAAATAAATACTTAAAACATGTTAAGAGTTAACAATCCGTATGTGATTATTCTAATCGAATTCATAATTATTTATCTACAGTTTATATTTATATTTTAATGTGTATTGCATACATTTTTGGCAGGATTGTACAAAGTGGCAATAGATAGTATCAACCCACCCTAATGGGAACTAGCGGCCGAGTTTATGTTATGCCTATACTGTCAAATGACTTATTGCAACTCAAACATGTGGGTTGACATATCGATTTAGAAAAAAAGGTAAATTAAAGATGAATTTGGTTTAATGCCGACTTAAAATTTTAACTTACGTCTCCTGCACGGCAAGTGACGGTTCTCTTACTGAGCTGCCGTGGTGTATCTAAAATTTTGCAGAGATTACATTATTGCTGTGCAGTGTCGGCTTAGAATAGCACTACCCCATTTCTTCCGGTGGGTGTACGTAAGAGGTGACTAACGGTATTGGGGCTTTTAAGGGATTTTTGGGCGATGCGGTTGGAGACCCATCACCAACAACCTTTATTTTTACCATCTTATCCCCACTCAACTTACAAAGGTGGCTGAGGAATTCCTTTTTCCTTAGCTCTGGCTACCCCTTCTAGAGTCTGTTTTTTATTTTTTATTTTTATTTATGTAAATTGCATTTGTTTCCCTGCTAATATGCAAACAAACATCTACTTATTGTTTTATCCACTTTAATATGTTTTCATATGTACTATCGGCGATTATGTGTTTATCTACCCAGTCCCGACTTCAAGATATTACAGTTATTTCATCCTACGAGTTCAATCACTATTGAAGAATAAAAAGGGACGTGTGAAAATTTTAATAAATGTTATTGAAGCTCGAGAGTGCAAAGTGGCAATCGATACTCTTTGCCTACCTCTTTTACATCAATATACAGATGTACTTAAACGTTAAAACTATCAATGGAATTAGTTATAGTTTTCATTTGAGTAATCCAGTTTTTTAATGAATGAATGAATGAATGAATGAAAAAATTTATTTCAGACTTAAAAATATCCATACATTTATATTTATTAGTAAACAAGACTTAGTATCTATGTTAGTAGAACTTAAATAAATAAATAAATAAAATAAACTTAAATAACTTAAATAAACTTAAATTAATGCATGTTTAAACAATTTAGAAAATATATTAATATCTGTATATTGTTTTTCCTATTTTTCTGTATGAGAAACTCATAATAGTTGGTTGTATGAGATTTCCTATACTTTATATTACACAATTAAATTCCTATCATAAAATAGTTCAGTGTTCAATGTTTCACTTACATTCAATAAATGCTTACCTCGTAGATATCTAAGTTTCATCATCTTATTTTAACTTTAAATGAAACTTACATAATAAGAGGACAAACAGATGGTAGAAACTCCTGTGCAAAAAGAGAGCTTAAAACTGAAAAACAATATGAATTCAAGTAAAATTAGAAAAGACGTCCCTCCCCCTTTAGGGGGTTGCGAAGTTGTCGCGCGCCCCCCCGGCGGGGCGGTGGGGGCGACAGGGGGCGGGAGGGGGCGGCGGCCATTCGTCAGCGCCGGAGAAATGTTTTCATTTTTATTTCATAAATAAAGAGTGGAATTCGGTCGTAATGAGGGATACGGCCGCCATGAAGGATTCCTTTTGTCGGATTTCGAGAACGACGGATTTCTTTGCACGAAATCTTTGAGACGACTCAAACTTTATTTCTTATGTATCCTCTGTCACGTTTATGTTGAATATAATGAAACTTTTCTGTTTCGTATCTGACATGGGTCGTCAGCAGCGCTTCATTAATGTTGTTGTACTATGATTTACTATTATACAAAATTCTTTGGTTTTTTTATTAAATCGGACCTCAGGAATCTTATCCTCATCAGTTACTTACATACATTCATACAGACGTTTACTCACGGCTATACATGACAATGTTGAAGCTAGAGCTTTGAAATTATATGACCAATTTTGGAAAATCATTAGGCAAAGATTGTAAAATAAAATGAAAACAAAAGAGCATGTATTTGAAATTTTAAACCTTTAAACAATTATAAAATATTTTTGGTCGGGCCTACAATAATTTATCTTTGCTAAAGTCATATGCGTGGTTAATTTATCATGGTTATTAACGGTGAGGAAAAACATCGTGAGGAAACCCACATGGATAAGTTCTACTTAGTCATGTGACGGTGTATTCGTATCAAACGGCGATAGGCCTGCCCCTATCAAGTAAGTACACTGTTCAAGCAAACCATGGGTACTCTAAACACTAGGTGACGATGTCACGTGATGTTCAGAAGTAATAGCACCTCTGCCAACCCCTTCAGGGATATACCTAACCCCTTGAGTCTTGAGTCTTTTAAAATGACGACGATAACACTTTTTCTTTTAATTTTCCTAATAATCATCTTATTCTGGAATTTCATAGTCTGTTTTTTACAAAGATTTTTTAACATTTTTGTCTACTAATAGTTTCATAAACCTAATTAGCAAGTTCTTAATCTTATTTCAGTACGTTTTTAACGTAGATCCGTAGCTACCTAGTCCATACATAATCTACCAACGCATAATAGATAGTATACACAGTAGTTATATCTAACACATAAATCAAGTGGCGCAAATTTACAAGTACCGCTGTTAATTTATCGCGTAAGCAACCTATATTTTTTTTCCAAGATATTTTGTTGTACTTGTAATCTCGCACCACTCCCGCCTCCGTGCAACATATCACATCACCTCATTATTATGTAGAAAAGATGATGGTAGTCCCCACGCCCAATAATTACAAAAAAAATTACCCTTAGTCGCCACTTGTACGGTGGTCGGTGTTGTGTCCGCGGGAAAAAGTGGGTTTGTGCTTATTCAAGTCGACACTACACAACTACTGCATAGTATTATATGAAATCAGAACAATGGTGTAAATATAAAAGTAATGTCGTAGAAGTAGTGACACAAAAGAGCTGTCGCACTCTTACTTGCCTCCCTCGAGTGGAATTGTCATAAACCAGAAAAAAATACTTAGCCTCATAAAAAAAGAGAAAAAGGAACCTAAGGCTTGAGGATTGAAATTTTTGAATGGAATATCATGTCAGTAATTTAAATAATTGCCTACCTATTGTAACGCTACTATACCGAGATGGAGAAGGCCAAAGTAAAATATTAATTAGCTTTGTTGGTCTATACCCCATTGCATTCTGCCTATCAATAACTTTGAATGCTCCAAATCTTTTAGTTCGTATCCCATAAGACCAACTAAGATAATTTAAAATTATCGGCATGTTGTAAATGTGGTATAATTAAATTTAAAAAAAAAAACACATTCTAAAGTAAATTCAGTTTCTTTATACAAAACTTATAAACGATAAACTCGCAATCGACAATGAATAAAACAACTGGAAAAAATATCACATCCAAAAGATGCAATAGAAGCCCGGGACCCGCCGGCCGCGTCGCAAATCACATTCAAAACCGATTTCGTGTTTTATTGTGATGAAAAAATATATTTTCATCCCTCCGCGGGGCCGATTATGTTGTAAACAACTTGCGACATTCCAGCGCACAAGTGTTTAAAATTGGTGTGTAGGGGCGGAAGGGCCGCGGGGGGCCGTAGGGGACAGGGGCTCTGAGCCCCAATTGACAACATATTCGCCATTTCAAATTTGTCGTGAGAGCACTACATGGGGAATACAAATTTTATTGTGCATTTGAGTTTAAAGCTGAACTTTATTTTGTTTGGTATAAGCAAAATTTAACTTTATTCGCACGGCAATTGAAAATATTAACTAGTATTAATATTAAATACTGATAACCGTGATAGCCCAGTGGGTAGAACACTCGGTTATCGTGCAAGCGACTAGTGTTCGAATCCTGGGTCGGGCCTACACCAATTTGTCTTTTCTAAAGACATATGTGTGGTTAATTTATCATGGTTGTTAACAGTGAGGGAAAACATCGTGAGGAAACCCACATGGCTGAGTTGTACTTAGTCATGTGACAGTGTATTCGTACAAAACGGCTATAGGCCTGCCCCCTATCACGTGAGTACACTGTCCATGCAAAACGTGGGTACTCTGAACACCAGGTGACAAAGTCACGTGATGTTCAGAAGTATTAGTACCTCTACCAATCCCTTCGGGGATATTCGGCGTGAACGTTTATGTTTATGTTATGTTATGTATTAAATACTGATGTAGGTAACCTATCTCAGTTTTATGATGATGTCACAAAATTTTCAGTGTATAGGCCTGACATATTCAACCGTTGTAAAAAACATTAAAGTTCTCGCCTAATACTGATTTTATGGTTTTAAAATGTTTGGAAGAGTCTTTGGAAGTTTTATTTTATCATAATGTCTGCGTAATTTTATTATTAAAAAGTGTTGCTATGCATAATACACTTTTTAAACTCTCACGGTTTGTAGATATTAGCCATAATAATCGGGAAACATACATGTTTCAAATATTTTATGATTTTAAAACACCGGAGGAATATTATAAACAAGAGAATCAAAGAACAACCAATCTTCAAATGAAAAATGTATATTATTAATTTATTTATCTCCGAAACTTAACATTTTCATATATTGTTAGTAATCAAACCTTCAGTGAATATTAAAATAGAAACCTTATCCACCTTAAGTGATAATAATATTTATATCGGATCCCATTTCAATAATGTAATTGCATATTTTGTTTATTTTGTTTTTCTCCCTTCGTAAATTAGAATAGTGCTGCGACCCTCTCGATAAACTTGAAGGCGATTTGAGAATTCGCTATTTCCGTGCTTAGTTTCGGTGACGCGAATCTCTCAAAGCTCCCGCCGCGACCTCCTCCATTTATTTATCTTGTCCGCAATTTCTTGCGTAAATTGTGCAAGTTGCGGGAGAATATTTACACAGCGAACTAACTTTTATTCTTATAAAATGTGACTTTATTTTGGTGGCTGTGGTGTTTGGATAAGTCACAGTATTTTTTTCTAGTTTGGCAGCTTTTTAAAAGCACATTTTGGGTCTCTGATACATTTGCTTGACATTACCAACCTGCTACGCAATCGAATTTAGGTAAAAAGAATATTTAATCTATGATATAATTATAAGGCAAGCTTTTATCGAAGACATATTAACTATATTATTTTTTGCGCTAAATTTCATAAGGATCCTGTATAGCTTTTATATGTTGTAGATAGAAGGTTCTCAGTAATTGATTCTGATTACTTTCAATTACATCTATAATCCAAATAGGAGGTACCCAGATCTTTACAATCTTCTTGGAAGTCGAGAAAGAAGAAGGTGGTGACAGAAAAGGAATAATAAGAGCAAAATTATCCGCTTATATTCTTTTTTAACAAACATACTCACACTTATACTCACGGCTATAGAAGGGGTAGCTAGAGCTTTGGAATAAGAAATTCCTTAGCCACTTTTGGATTTTGAGTGGGGAAAAGATGGCAAAATTAAGGTTGTTGGTGATGGGTCTCCAACCAAATGGCCAAAAACTTCCTTACGTACACTCACGGATAGAAATGGAGTAGCGCTATTCAAAGCCAACACAACGTAGCTTTTAAACTAAAATAAATAAACGTTACTAAAGCAAATCGAATGTGATGTCTGTTAGCCCCGATAAGTCTAACAACCGAGATGAAACGTCTGTGTAAAGTGGATTCCAGTCGCCGGCCGCCGCGACCGCTGACGTCTCGTCATTCTATCTGGTAATTGATCGGCCGGCGACTGTCACTGCCCACCCCTCGCTGCTCCACTGGTCTTTCGTATTATTTTTGAAACTGTTATCTTCTTCAATTCATGCTTGGGAAATCGCTACGAACTGACTAATCTTTATGTTATGTTTGAATAATTTATGATTTAATTTGTTATACGTTTTGGTAACCTCATGCATAAGTAGTATTTAAGAAAAAAAAAATATAAACATATTACATACAAACATAAGTACATATACTCACGGCTATAATTCCCTAAAAGGGGTAGCCGGAGCTAAGGAATTATAAATTCCTCAGCCACTTTTGGAAGTTGAGTGGGGAAAAGATCGTAAAATAAAGGTTTTTGGTGATGGGTCTCCAATCGCATCGCCCTAAAATCCAATAAAAAGCCCCAATACCCTTAGTCGCCTCTCACGAAACCCGTGGGTGGAAAGGGGTAGCGACATTCTAAGCCGGCACTACACGGCAAAATAAATAAATATGTATAATTAAGAATATTATAACCATATTATTCTGGCTATAGTCATGTAAGCATATAAATGATTTACTTTGTAAAAATACATCATTTAAGCAACTATTTAATACTTGAAAGGCACATAAAATACATAATATTTTATATATTCAATTAAATAAACAACATACACGTAGTGCCTACATAGCTTCAGTACTGTTGAAGAGTGAGCAAAAGAGTTTTCGAAACATCTCTTTCTTAAATTTTTTCAAAAGTACAATTTCAAACTTCACTTACTTTTGCTGTGTAGTGCCGGCTTAGAATAGCACTACCTCATTTTTTCCGGTGTGTGTACGTAAGAGGCGACTAACGGTAATGGGGCTTTTAAGGGATTTTTGGGTGATGCGGTTGGAGACCCATCACCAAAAACCTTTATTTCACCATCTTTTCCCCACGCAACTTCCAAGGGTGGCTGAGGTATTTCTAATTCCCTAGCTCTGGCTACCCCTTTATGGGATTTATAACCGTGAGTATATGTATGTATGTATGTATGTACAAAATTCACATATCACTTAACTATACTCACGACTATTAATCCAAAAAAAGTTAAGCCAGAACCTCAGAATCAGAAATTATTATGATACCCTTTTTGGGTTTCATAGACGTGAGTAGTTACTTATGTTAAATATTAGAGTATAAAATTATTTGCTGTACACTGTCCATGCAAAACGTGGGTACTCTGAATACCAGGTGACAAAGTCACTTTTTGTTCAGAAGTATTAGTACCTTTGCCAACCCCTTCGGGGATATTCGGCGTGAACGTTTATGTTATGTTATATAAAATTGTTTTCCCTTGCAATGGCAGGCAAGTTCTAAATTTTTTTAATGAGCTAATGTTAACGGAGCGTTGTATTATTTGGATAACTGATACAAAAACTCTAAAATATAAATTCAATTTATTTGCGAAAATAAACAGATCTTGTAATATGACAAAGAAAATTTAATATGATTTAAATTGAATGAAAATGCCCTCTTAACATATAGAAATCTGATGCAAATATAACAACAATACCATAACACAGGATATTCTCGTCCACGCACACAAACGTAGTCAGGTGTGTGAGTTGTCCCAATATTCGTCTGATATTGTAGTTTATAGTTTTGCATCATCAGCCGAATTACTATTTACGACTGTTTCCCTGCCTTGTTTGTATCTGGAGGGTTCCGCAGGGCATTCCGTCGGGTCCGCTGCCAACTATCACATACAGCGAAATGATATATTTTGCGTCCCTCACTAACTTTTGGTAACGAAAAAAGATAAAAGTTTTCTGGTTGAAAAATTATGTTTCGTAAATGTTATTGCGTTGAGCAGTGGTGCTATGTCGTTTATGGAATTGAGTTTTTGTTGGTTTCGCTCTTTTTTACTGTTTTAGCTTGGCAGTCGGGGTCCGCGGTGCGGGTGGCGATACTGGCGATGAATATGTTACCAGTTTTATAACTTCACATTATGTATTACGAGTGAGATGTGCTAATAAAATAAAAGCATAATCTTCACTGTTATGGCAGAAATTATCTCATAATGTTTTTTGTATTTAGTACTTTAACACTCACATACATTAACTCACACCATTTCTTGCCATTGAGGTAGCAGCAACTATAAAGTTATCACTTAATACGGCCTTGGTAAGCCTGCCGGGCCGCGCTTATTAGTGACGAAAATATTGTTTGAAAAATAAACAGTAGTGTAATAATTTTTTTAATACAAACAGGGTATAAATAACTACGATAATATAAATTTTATATTCTTTCATGCAATACATTAATTAAATATTTTCCTATTTTCAGATTTTGGAGCTTATTGCATCCCTGTCAAACTCTGAAATCTAGAAACAGTTATGAAGCAACAAAGGATGCTAATTATATCTGCACAAATTGATGGTAAATTATTTACAAATTGTTTTATTCCGACTAGCGATTCTTAATATCGATAGAACTCAATAATAGTAATTGGCAGTACTTTAAGACTAAATTAGTCTTAGTAAAACGTAGTTTATAAAATCATCAAATAAATGAATTCACTGATTTCGTTAATTTTGCATTGGAATATATATCTATAATAGTTTACACCACATTTATACATATTTTCTTGGCTTTAATCCTATAATGAATAATCCTATGCCGTGTAGTGCCAGTTAAGAATGTCCCTACCACTTTCTATCCACGGGTGTCGTAAGAGGCAAAAAGGGTATGGGGGTAAGGCGATGCGGTTGGAGACTCATCACCAACGATACTTTATTCTAGTTAGTTTCTAGCTCTGAAGCTCCGGCTAACCCTATTTGGGATTTGTGGCCGTGAGTATATGTTTGTATGTTTATCCTATAAAAGGCAGCTGAAGGTTTAATACGTACTGAATGAAGATTTAATCTAAAATTACGTAAATAGGCAGTTTATCGTCGGCACTAACTCATTTCTTCTCGCGGATATCGTACGAGGCGACTCATATATGGGTATTTTTATTTGACATCTAAGTCATGTGGCTGGAGAACCGTCACCAACGTTTTTTTACTTTTAATTATTACCTACCTAAACGCAAACATACCACCAAACTGCTGCAGAATTTCTAATTATATATCTCTGGTTATCCCTTTTTATTATTTACACCCGCGAGAATGTGTATAAAACCGTGTTCTTAATATATATAATAAACCAATCAAAATGTTCATTCGTTCAGTGCCATTCGGTGGCTCAATAGGCCCGACTCGTCAATCTCGCTACGTCTAATCCGGACAATGCGAGCAATGCCGCAATCACAATTGGGCTGCGACATCATCCGCCGCACTCAATTTCATATCTAAGCCGAGGATACAAGTTCGGGATCCTTGTGCTATAAAACA
The DNA here is from genome assembly GCA_963576735.1 of Bedellia somnulentella. Lineage (NCBI taxonomy): Eukaryota > Metazoa > Arthropoda > Insecta > Lepidoptera > Bedelliidae > Bedellia > Bedellia somnulentella. The sequence goes on from CAUYWD010000002.1 coordinate 87,295, forward strand.
TGATACCAGTGAGGTTAAAACATGATCACATTTACACCATAAATGACTCTGTCTTACCGTACAGGATGGCATATTTTGTTGTAATACATATATAGCTGTGTAGTGCCGGCTTAGAATAGCACTACCCCATTTCTTCCGGTAGGTGTACGTAAGAGGCCACTAACTTAATTATCTGCCACTGTATGTATGTCCGACTAGTAGTAATGAATACGGGAGGAGGGTGTGGACTCACATATTGCCTCATATACTTAACCAATTGCCTAAGCAACTAAGTCTTGACGTTATTAATTTAAAAAAAATATATATGAAAAGTGTATTAAAAAAATACTTTATTGATGGTAAATGTGTGAACCCATCGCCCTCCACCTCTAAATAAATAAGATATTTTTAATTATTAACTTATTACATCTTAAATCCAGTCCAGTCCAGTAAATATTGTAAAATCTTATATTAGACTCCCTAGGGGCCACAATCTAGTTTATAAGTATAGATTAATACCCCTTTGTATTATAATCATAAATGTTAAAAACCTCTAAAATAAATAGTTTCAAATTTTAATATTTTTTTTTAACGGTATTGGGCTTTTAAGGGATTTTTGGGCGATGCGGTTGGAGACCCATCACCAACAACCTTTATTTTACCATCTTTTCCCCAAACAATTTTCCAAAAGTGGCTGAGAAATTTCTAATTACTTGGCTCTGGCTACCCATTCTTGGGATTTATAGCCGTGAATATATGTATGTATGTACATATATATGCTTCCCTTATATGCTATATTTGAGATTCTCATGGCTATAAATCTCAAAAACGGATAGCCAAGGCTTCAGAAATAGAAATTCTTCAGCCATTTTTGGAAGTTGATATGAGAAAGGATTGTGAAATAAAGGGTAATATGGTGTACTTATCTCGTGACAACTAACTTTCTGTATCTAAATTGAGCCTCATACTTATATTACATTTTACTATTTTATGAATGGAAACTTTCAGTCCACTATAGATAATTACTGATATGTAATTTTGCAAGGGTTATGAACATGAAGTTTTACATTAAGTTAGCATTCCTATGACTACGGAGTGCTTAGTATTTTGATTAGAAACAAGCTATATTGTAGCGTCCAAAGTGTGAAGAATAAAAGGGCATGTATAAAAATAAGAATAAAAAAATGATTCTCGAGAGGATTACCATGATTACACCAAGTGACCATCCATAGTCTCTAATGGCATCTACGCATGTGTACGTTTGTATGTCAATTTATAGTTTTAATGATCTGGAGACCCAAGCAAGAATATTTTATATTTTTTATGGTGAAATATCCAACTAAAGGGTGTAGCCAATATTATTATTGGTTGGTTAGAGAAAAGATTACGGAATAGAATGTGGTGAGTGATGAGTTTTCAGCCACAAAGCTTAACAATCACTTAAAAAGGGCCTTTGTATTTTAATCCTATTTAAATACTCTTAGTCGAAAAACACAGGAAGAAATGAGTTGGTGCTATTATAAGCCGATACTACACATCTATTCGTGTGTTTCAAAATATACTGGAATAAAGTATTTTTTTCTATTTATTTATTGCAACTTAACTGGAATTATATACCTTATTATTATATTCAATTGTAGATCAAAAGAATCAAAAGACATTTTCCTACGTAGTAGTCAGTCATGATCGGCGAGTCTTGCCGCTACCGATATGACGAATTTATACGCAACAATAAGAATCTCGTAAAGTATGAGCGCCCCCACTCCGCCCCTCCACCGGGGGGCGTCCACCGCCCACCTGCATACTTCCATCATTCTATTGCTAATCTAACAGCTATCATTGTCTTGCAGCAATTTGACGATGATTTCTCTTTGCATTCATTTCAGTATGATCGTTTCTATGTACTTGCTTTGTTATGCTTTGTGTTAAGTTCGAACATGTTTTTTCACAACATTTTCTGCTGTCATCAATCATCATTATTAATAGTACTTTTGATAAAAACCTATCAATTTGCGAGAAAATATATAATCATTAATCATGCAAAAAACATGAAAATATTTTATTTTAGTGACGCATAAGAGGTGCTTGGATCCAACTTAAATGAAGATTTTTGGGTGATCTGGCTAGAAACACATCATCAGCAACTACATATTTTACTCTTCATTGCCACTGAACTTTCAAGTTTGGCTAAGGATTTGCTTATGTCGAGATCCTGGCTATCCTTCTATGGAATTTATGACCCTACTCACTGGTTAGGAAGTATTTCTGTATTAAACCAATTTAAATTGAACACTGCTGCCTCCGTGGTCGCGCGGTTAAGGTATTGGTCTCGGGTTTGATCCCCGGGGGGATAAATTCACAAATTTAATTTGTAGGATTTAACCCAGTTTGGAAGGATATTGCAGGCTGGAATCACCTGATTATCCGAAAATTAAGATGATTTCGTGCTTCGTGACGTGAGGGCACGTTAAGCCCTCGGTCCCGGCTACTATCACAGTAGTAGTCGTTAGTCTGCCAACCCGCAATGGCCAGCGTGGTGGACTTAGGCCAAATCACCCTATATAGGGTAAGCTCGAGCCCCTTGGTGGGGACATTTAAGGCCTTTGAGAAAAAAAATAAATTGAACACAATTAGTCTAAGCGGGTGTCGTAAGAGGCGACTAAGGGTATTAGGGCTTTTTATTGGATTTTTGGGCGATGCGGTTGGAGACCCATCACTAAAAACCTTTATTTTACGATCTTTTCCCCACTCAACTTCCAAAAGTGGCTGAGGAATTTATAATTCCTTAGCTCTGGCTACCCCTTCTAGGGAATTATAGCCGTGAGTATATGTATGTATGTAGTCTAAGCGGACATAGTTGAGGGTGAAATGGTGGAATATTACAAATAGAGAATATGATATGCTCTGTTTTTCTGTGTCTCAACGTCATGGTTGAAGTGCTTTAATATGGCTTAAATTGAGAAATCCACGTGTGAGACTGTTGATTTTGACTGCGTCAATTTTGTATAGGTATTCGAAAAATTGTTAATTTTTTCTGTTATTCATCGTCGGCTAACTCAAATGCATACTGTACACTACGTTTCGTGATAGGTACCAAATAATCAAATGTTTAGAGTATTAGTAAAATGACCGTTCTCGTAAAGTGTGACATAGCAGTCACACGGCGCGGCGGAATACTGACATATCTGACGCGTCAACAAGTTAATGAGAACCAGGAAACATCTGACTAATGTAGAGCTAGGTTGTAGACGTAAACTGGTTTGATTCCCGGGCGATTACTAGCTCCCACAATTACTTAAGTTTACATTTCTAAATTAGTTAATTGTTTATGTTCAAAACAAGACATAAAATAATGTTTATATGTGCCTGCTACCAAACTAAAGCAAAGAAAATAAAAATGCAAAAAATAATAATAGTATCCTTCACTTAAAAAGCTGTGTCTGCTGTGTAGTGTCGGCTTAGAATAGCACTACCCCATTTCTTCCGGTGGGTGTACGTAAGAGGTGACTGGGACCGGTATTGGGGCTTTTAAGGGATTTTTGGGCGATACGGTTGGAGACCAATCACCAACAACCTTTATTTTACCATCTTTTCCCCACTCAACTTTCCAAAGGTGGCTGAGGAATTTCTAATTCCTTAGCTCTGGTTACCCCTTCTAGGGATTTATAGCCGTGAGTATATGTATGTATGTACTTAAAAAGCATAATAAAATTGCTTACACTAATCATCATTTATATTTCAGCCGTTAGACATCCGATTCTAGACAAAGGTTTCTCTCAAATATGTCTGTAACGTTCAGTCCTCGCTGCTTTAATTCATACTACATACATACATACTTATTCTTGCTTTCACCAAGTTCAGCTAATGGGAAGCTTAACCTCACGTGTTTACCTAAAAACTATTGAACCCCAGCAGTCATCGTTCTTTGAAGAAAAAAAATTCTACGCTGTTTCGAATGACTCTGTTTTTTTACGCCTCTTGTCACTGCTGGTTTAATTTTATACTTTCTTAAAGCATACCTCAAACACAATTTACTCTCAAAACAAAAAAACTGCTTAGTAAATTTCTAAAAAAAGGTGATTTTTAACATGGATGAAATAACAGGTTGCTGAAATCGCTGTAGTCTCAATGCATCTTTTGAAACATAAATGTTATTTGTAAATAAATAATATAAGTAAATAAATAAGCTTTAGGTTTCCATAATAAATAAGACAGACACACACAAAGTACCAAAGAGTGTAGGCTAGATTTAAATAAATCAATCCGTCCTTTATATAAAACCATCTTTCTCATTGACCTAAAAAGCACCACGTATATATTTAGCTATAACGAAATTCTTCCCTGCTTTCCAGGTCGCTCCTGCTGCTCCTGTTGATCTCGAAGGGAAACTGCGCGGTGCTACACCAACTCCACCCTCCACCACCGTGGGATAATCAATCTTCTGTTAACTAATAAGTTTCGATTGGAAACTACGTTCATCTTATATTTGGTATTGTTAACATGTTTAAACTTTATGCATTTAAATCTTTATTACGAACTTGTAGAGTGTTTTTTGTTCTGTTTGTCCCAACACACCTATTTAATTTTTAAAACCTTTTTTATTGGCGATGGAGTTAACTTAATAACTGAATTTGTGAACTGAAGGAGTGGTAGACATACTAATATTTTTAAAAAGCAGGTGGGATTCATGTCACCAGATTTTCAAAGTATCCACATTTTGCAAAGACAGTGTACTTGTTTGCAAGAAAAGGGCTAGTGCTATTCTAAGCCGACACTACACAGCTGTATCAAAGTATAATGCAAATCTGAACTCGGCGCGCGTACGATCATTAACCTAATGAGATTGGGAGTGTGAGCATTGGCTTGGGATTCGGAGAATAATTTCACATTACATGTTCATTAATAATTTCATAACAAAAAATATCTCTTTTCAATTCACGTATGGATTACATTTTACACAAATACTTTTTGGGGTCTACACCCTCCAACCTTTAAGCCTAATTGAAGATATCTACAGACAGTTTTCGGTTTGTTTATTTTTGTATTATTACTCGTAAGACCTACATTTTATCAGCTACACCTCAAATACATTAAAAAGTCCATGCACGGTGCACGGCCACCTGGTATCTCAGTGGAGAGAGGATAACCTAGAGTACCGAAACATTGATGTGTTCAAATGCTAAAGCAGATTAGGATCTGCACTACTGTCTGACAGACACACAGACATTGATTATTTACCATGATTGTTAAAAGTCCCCAAGGGTATTGGGGCTATTTATTGGATTTTTGGGTGATGCGGTTGGAGACCCATCACCAAAAACCTTTATTTTACTGCCTTTTCCCCACTCAACTTCCAAAACTGGCTGAGAAATTTATAATTCCTTGGCTTTGGCTACCCCTTCTAGGGAATTATAGCCGTGAGTATATGTATGTATGTGTTAAAAGTAAACAAAATCTCATGCGTGTCATGATTTTTGTCATACGGCACATTGATAACTTTAAGAGATTCTTTAAACATTCAGAAATATAAAAAAATCTTGTGTTCTTAAATACCTCATCTTTGCGTCGGGAAGATATTAGTTGTGTTGGTATATGCTCCCCGTTTAGCAGAACGTATTAAATAATATCATAAATACTATTTCAATAATTGTATAAGTGATATGATAAACTGCATCGTTTTCCATTGAAATGGTATGCAAGTGAATGCGCTACGCAAATATTAGCCGGTGAATATATGCGCGTGATTAGTGATGTTATCGTCCGTCAGCTCCACTCCACGTTGGTGTGGTGGCACCAGAACTGCTGTCTAATCAGTCATTTAAATAAGGTCGCCTTGAGCAAACACATTATGGAATAAATAATCTATTAAGTTGTTGCTTCATTTAAATGTTTACGTAAACATATTTGTGATATTGAAAGGTTCTGAAATCACCTTTGAGAATTATGATTTGCGAGTACATAAATAATCGTAGATAAAGCTCTAAATTTGAATTTTGTGTTTGAGGCTCTCTAGTATGAGGAATAAAAGGGAAGGCAAACATCTGAAACTTGTAGGATTTTGTTTTAACATCAGTGACGGGATAACGTCTGCTTGGCGGAATTAAGAAAAAATCTGAGAAAATCCTCATAGTCTGACGTATATTTAACTACACGGCGAAAGAGAATCCAATAATAAGAAATTATTTATATGGTCCGCGTTCCATTAAGTGGGCCACTGTTCTAGTATAACTCTGTATCAAGGAGGATACGATGTTCTGAAATATTATCAATGCATCCACTGCTGTTGCATAATACGAGTTGAAGCTTTACTTTAAGGAAGGACATTACTTACATACATAAACTCACTTCACAAGTACCCATTGTGTGGGCAGACTCCCAACTTGTTACCTCCTGGCAATCCTCTCGATCGTCATTTACGTTCGTCAATATTTTCATTCATGCCCTTTTATTATGAACACGTCGTATGTCTGCATTCCTAGAACGCAAACAGATAGAATACGCACATTGGTTACTATTGCTATCGATCGTGTAATATATTCGCACGGAGGAGTGGCGGCGCTGGTATCCGTTACGCGATGTAAATCAATTTCCACGATATTTGCTTACGATAACTTTCTAGATATCACACTATCGGTGTTAAGCAAATATTGCGCCCGCGCACGTAGAACGTAAACTCTATTCATTTTCAAACCAGAGCAGTTAAAATAATATTTCTTATTGAAATTTTATAATTATTGATAGTTACAATAAGTGTAAATGTCTATCATTTTTAAAGTCTCATTTTCCCTAATTTAACTTTCAGACATCTTTCTCTATACTAGATCTATACTAGACTATATCATTTAGAAAACTAGCTTTTTCGGTGTGTGTGGTGTGCAGGTGTATGTGTTGTTCTTCTAGTATATATGTATACAATTACATTTATGCGTAATATGTACAGATATGTATATTCCTTTTTACTGTTACTGTTTTAGACCATTATTTTAATAAAGTCGATCATATTCCCGTAGTCCAGATTAATTAATTTAAATAATTTTCTTAATTGAAATAAACTTGTCAGAGGTACTGATACTTCTGAACATCACGTGACTTTGTCACCTGGTGTTCCTCTGCCAACCCCTTCGGGGATATTCGGCGTGAACGTTTATGTTTATGTTTTTATGTTAAATTAAACTTGTGGCTATCTCTCACATTGGAAAACTTGGCAATCTTATTTTTACGGAAGGGATGAATGAAGTCAGTGTGTCTTTGGGCGAAATTTTGTCTTAGAATTTGGCATCTGTGCTTTTATTTACGTTTAGTACAATTTAGTTTGCACAAATTTTGTCTGGAAATGCAAATTGTTGTTTGAGATTAAAAAAGTTCCTTTACTGGGAAAACTTCGCAGTCTGAATATACAGTCACTCTAGGATATCTTCTGCTTTCTTTAATAAAGACCTATGAGCTCTCTAACAGTAGCATAAAATGTAATGGCATATTACTTTTAAATCATTAGTAATGAAGGTCTTTCCAAAGCGCAAAGGAAGTTAAGTAGAAGAAAGCTTGTATAATAATAGACGGATTGTGATGGGTCTCCTCTCCAGCCACATCACCCAATTTTCCCTATTAAACCCTTATACTCCAAGTCTTTATACATAGAAATAGAAAATAGAAAAAATCTTTATTGACATTCATAATTTACATTAGTATTCTACAATTAAAGTGTTAATTTCTAAAGACAATTTACAAGCTATAAATCGTTGTAGAATATGTTATCTTGCGGCCCCACACTAGGCAAGCCTGTATCGTGGGTACCTTTACAAATTGCACATAATGCGATTGCAAAAGTGCACCTGATTTTATAAATGAATTACTTATACAGAATTAGATATTATTTTTGCAATCACAACTAATATTACATTCACAATTTAACAAAGAACAACATATTTATTTATAATTAATTAATACAATAAAAAACAAAAAGGGTTAATAATACTTCAAATATAATTAAAAATAAATCAATTAAAAATTAGTTAAATTTAGGTAAATCTTATCTTACATTACATTGTATGAGGTAATTAGGTCGACCGTGAAAAATATTTACATAAAGTAGGTAGTTGTGTTTGTATGTGTGTGTGTGTGTGTATGTGTGTGATGATGTGAGTATGTTGTGTTTGAGGTAGGAATGTTTCAGTCAATTACTTTTACCAAATTGTTCTGTGGCCTCGTACGATTAATGGAAAATCCAGTTTCTGGCGTATGCTTTTAATTCTCTAATATTGTACTCTCGAACATCACATAACTTAAGCAGTTTATTATATAAATGTGGCTGAAGGAATGGGGAAAATCTTTGAGCAAAAGTTGTCTTACAGGCATTCATTAATACAGTGGGAGACCTTTTAGATCTTCCGCACTTAAAGAATCCAGATAAATATTTCTTGTGCGCTTGAGTAACGGAACCTAACACAAACATTTTCCTTACACCTAGGAGTTTACATTCCTCATACAACTTTGTAGTAGGAAACCTAAAACTCTTTCTCATCATTACCTTTAAGACAGACCGCTGAGCCCTTTCAACTTCTATCATTGTAGTTTTGGCTGCTCCTCCCCAAATCGGCAAACAGTAGGATATTATTGATTGGCATATGGCTGTGTAAATTTGTTTGAGTAGTTCTAAATCTGCACTGTTACGGAGCAACCTCATAATGTTTACAACCTTTCTTACTCTATTTGATAGAAGATGGATGTGGTGTTTAAAAGAAAGGTTTTCGTCTAAGGTAACACCCAAGTATTTTATAGTAGAGGCTCTTGTGAGAATAGGGCAATGGCAGCCTGTACCATCTGTTGTGGGCCACAGAGAAGAACGGCAATTATGTATCTTCAGGACATTGGCAGGAGGTTGAGATGCTCGAGTCTTGTGGAAACATAAAAGATGTGTTTTGTCTGTGTTTAGGGTAAGAAGGTTTTTGGAAAGGAAAGTTGCAATAGTGGACATACCTGATTCGACACGACTAAACACCTCATCCCATGATGATCCGCTGAAGATGACAGCGGTGTCATCTGCATAGCAGAACAACTCTGCGTCCCCCAACGGAATGGTAGAGATATCGTTAAGGTATATCAAAAATAAGACAGGACCCAGGATACTTCCCTGGGGCACTCCAAACTTGACTAGGGAAGGATCACTAATTGATTGGCCAACTCGTAAGCACTGAGTTCTGTTGGTGAGGTAGCTTTCAAACCAAGAAAGGGCGACACCCCGTACTCCCATGGCTTCAAGTTTTTTTAATGCTATGGATTTCGACACAGTTTCGAAAGCCTTTGCTTGGTCCAAAAATACACCTGCACAGGCTTTACCATTATCAAGAAGGGAAGATATATGATCCGTTAAGTCTTTTACAGCGTCTTCTGTAGACTTGCCACGTCTAAAACCGTACTGCTTAGCAAATAATAAGTTATTTTTTTCCAGAAAATCCATAACCTGTTTATTTACAATTTTTTCCAGAATCTTAGAAATTGATGACAGTAGGGTTATAGGCCGGTAATTAGACGGCACGTTTTTAGGGCCTTTTTTATGCACCGGTACCACCACTCCAGTTTTCCAAACCTCCGGGAATTCACCGCTCGATAAACTAAGGTTAAAAACATGTACCAAAGGGGGCGCTATTTGGTGTTTGAGTGCTTTCAGCAAACTGTTAGAGATACGGTCAAGTCCTGGGGCAACTATCAGACTGCAGGTTTGCAATAAACGTTTTCACTTCATTTTCGTCTGTGGGGTGAAGAAAAAGAGAAGAAGCTGACTTATTCGCAAACGAGGCTTTAGCAGCCAGAGAATCCTCCGTTTCCCCTGTTCCTAACAAAATTATATCCGCGAGATTTTCGCCCACTTTTGAAAAATATTCATTACATGAATTAACTGAAGTTTGAGGATCCTTGTTGATATTAAGCAGTTGAGAGTTAGATGTTGGAGTAGAGTTTGAGTAGCAAATAGATTTTATGGTACTCCATAGTTTTTTTGGGACGTTACGGTTCTTTTCTAATTCAGACTTTTCATATGCGTGTTTAAGTGAGTGTAAGAGGTTGGAGCAAAAGTTCCTGTAGCGAAGGTACGTGGTCTTTACAATGGCATTTCCTGGGTATTTCCTGACCTTAGTATGCAGAGCGTCCCTGTTTTTCATGCATCTAACTACCCCGGGTGTAATCCAGGGTTTGATATTATATTTAGAACGACTAATTCGAACTGTTTTTGAATATTTAGATACAATCGAATTTATGATCTTTGTTATCGTATTTGCAGCTTCGTTTACAGAAAGGCACTTTGTTACCGGAGCCCAGTCTATCGTCTTAAGTTCGGCCCCAATCCAGGATAATCAACTTTTGTTGCTGTGCGCTTTGAAGCTGGTTTATGTTTGGTATTATGAATACCCACCATGGAAAGGGAATAATCTGTTGTACTTGACTTGCATACAATACCTACTGCGTTTCTATTAGGTGTGATAAATATGTGATCTAAACAAGCATCAAGTCGCGTAAAATTTGTGATTGCAGGGATCAAGCCACATTCAGCCATGAGGCACATATATTCACTCTACCTGTTTTTATTAGGTTCGGAGAGAAGGTCAATGTTTATATCTCCCGCAATTATCAGATTTGATTTATGGGGACATGAGTTTATTTCATCGGCCGAACACTCTATAAATAGACTAGGATCCTTAAAGGATGGGGACCGATAGACTCCGAAAATGGGGATGCTATTGTTAATGACCGCAACAAGACCGTTTGCTTGAGACCAGTTTGGTTCATGCGTGGTGACTTCTAGGTGTGATTTAACGTATATTACTACCCCGCCTGCCTTGTTTAATTTGGTAGTGGTTCTGTAGGATGAGTAACCATCTAAATGTCCCACTATCGTACTATCATTGAGCCAACACTCTGTCAAAATGATAACATCGAAATCAATATTAAGTCTACTAAGCAGGACGACAAAATCGACAAAATTTTTGTCAATGCTGCGGATGTTGAAAGTTAAGACTTTTAATTGGTACTTAGAGTTCAGGATATTCTCACATGATTCAGGTAGATCTAGATTGTAGCAGTTTATTTCAAACGTAGTGTCTAGTTCATTGGCTGTCATGGAGTGAAAAGTCGCCATTAGGGAGGATTAATAAGAAACTTATTTGAACGTATGTGGAATATTGCCTGAACTAAATCGAGTATTACTGCCACGAGTATAATAAAGGTTATGTAAGCGACATTTGTTTTGTATTTGTATGATTTGTGTGAGTGAAGTGTGATTGAATTTATTAGACAAATTAGACGAGAGGAATTTAAACATTTTATGTTATACAAACATGGGATATAAAACGTGGTGAACACAGTGTGATGTAATATTAAGCAAGTAAAATAGCACGGTCTGTTCATGCGCCTTAATAAGTAAACATAACTAGGATTAACTAATCTAAACATAAGAAATAGAACATAATTTTGTATTCTAACCTCCAGTGTGGAGATCCAGGCTGTTTGAAGATCTGGTATTTGGGGGAGATGATGAATCCAGACCGAGGTACTTCTCCAAGTCATCCATTGTTTTAATGTTGATTGCAGGTTTTCCTTCCGCTTTACGTATGAATATGCGACCGTTGTTAACCCAAGTATATTTATAATTGTGGGATTTGGCACGTATCCTCGTTTCACGAAAAAGCTGCCTATTGAAATGAGTCAGACGCTCATTAATAAATATTTTATTCGTAGGACCTGGAATCTCCAGATCTGTGGTTCCAAAATTTCGACGTGATTTTATAGCTTTAATGAGGCCTTCTCGTTGAACTTTGCGCAGTAGACGAACAACAATTTTACGATGCGTTGGGCCTCTTGTTGTTTCTTTATTATGGGTTGATGTGGAAGGGCGGCGAGGCCCCACTCTACATATTGAGTCCACATCTGTGTCTTCTAGGTTAACAGCCATTTTTTTAGCTAGAATTAAGAAAGTATGGCGAAGATTCTCGTTAGGATGTTCTGGGACACTAACTAATTCTAATTCGTTCTGCAGTGAGGATTGGTGCAGTTCCTGTAACTCTTGTCTCAAGGATGAAACTGAGTCTTGCAGTTCTAGAATTCTTTGGTTCTTTTCCTCTTCTATTAACTTCAAACTTGTTTCGGTTTTTTCCAATCTGGATATAATTGTTTGTAAGCTATTCTGTTGTTCGGCCATTAGATTTAGCGCAGCGGTTACGCGACCATTGAGTGTGCCAATTTCTTCCGCGAGCCGTTTCATTTCGAACCTGATTCCACCTAGGTCACCATTGGGGGATTCTATCACTGATTTTGCTTTCAAGCGGTTACGTATGGTAACGTTCGTACGTACATATCGTTCGTACATAACTCTATGTATATGGCTATCTAGTTTTATGATCATGTTATCATGAATTGACAGAAAAAGTATGGGCCTTAAAAAGTGGATTAAGTAGTTACGTTCTATGGTTGGTGGACGTTCAGTCGGATGCGCGAGAGTCGACCGGCACTTTACCTACACATTCGCTGATTTGCCTGACATCCTGTATCGTGATTCGCGCCGCGTGTTCGGGACTTTTATACGTTATATGTAGATACATTGAACACTTAAAAAAACTTGATTGGTTTGTAAATGTGCTTTTATCAATCCTGTTAGATGACTAATGTATGAGTTGTTGTGTATAAGACAATTTGATGTTTAAAAGTGTGAGTTAGTGTGACAGTTGCGGTGCAGTTAAATATGGATTTAAGTCGGGTATGTTTTTTACTTACTAAGAATATTCATTTTAATGTGACTTTTTCTGTCTGAATTAATTATAAATGCGAGATGAATTGGACATCGCTTTTTATAAAAGCTTTTAGGAAGCTTGATTTATGTCGACTATCTTAAAACTACTAAGCTGTGTAATGGCGGCTTAGAAGTGCACTACCTTATTTCTTCCCTTTGGTGAGATAAATCGTAACTTAAGGATTTCGGGATAGTATGATGGATGATAGGCTGCAGACCTATCAACAACCAGCAGCCATCAACAACCATCATTTTTTTTCGCTATCAATGCAACTTCTAAAAGTGAGTAAGATATTTCTTATTCTAAAAATCTGGCTACCTCTATTTATGCAGCGCAAATCATTTGTTGATATTTTAACTTAATAAAGTCACAACTTCAAATATTGACCCTTGTATCTCCTCACAAACCAAAATACTAATTAAATACTAAGTCAGTTTAGGCTAAATCGGAATTTTTCCGGCTTGGCTCCATCTTAGAGTTGGTCACCGGTATAGAATGCAGGATATTCCATGCTCCAGAGAACAAGTTAAGACCTTGGTCCCGGCAAATATTACGGCAGTGAACTATGGCCAAATTATTGTACTCACGGTTGGCTCTGGCCACTTGATGGGGACATATTATGAGCAGTATGGCAAAAAAGAAGCGTTACTCGCCTATGATATAAACTCATCGCTCAGCATAGCCCAAAGATTATCACAATAACCGGGCCTTTGCTGCCCGTATTCAAGGTGACAGAACAGTGTCCATCACATTTCAGTGCTTACTTCATCACACGTCACAATGTAAGATGACTCACAAACGCTACAATATCTTCGATATCAGTTAAAATATTCGCACGCAGGTAGCCGGGAGTATCAGGTGTCGCGGGGAGTGGTCGCTGACCTATATCTGACTGACAAACATCGTTATCACTTACTGATAACACTTAACATAACCCCCCCTCACCCCCTCCGAGACGAGAATGCTTATTTACATACAGATAAGATGCATTCACAGGTGTTCTAATTTGAAGTGCTTGATCTTAGTTTGGAACTTATCGGCAACGGTTTTTTATTTCAATATCTATCTTTATCATATTATATTTAGCTAGAAGATGCAAAGGTATCCTATATTATCAAGATTTTGTGGATGATAGCTATGTAGGCTACCCTTTTAATCCACTGTTTGATTTTTTAAGGCACAAGTTGTTTGGTGCCACCAAAGTACGTCACATTAAATGCAGGTTTTCTTTTTTTTTCTTTTTACATACACACATATACTCACGGCTATAAATCCCTAAAAGGGCTAGCCAGGGCTGAGAAATTAGAAATTTCAGCCACTTTTGGAAGTTGAGTGGGAAAAAGATGGTAGAATAAAGGTTGTTGGTGATGGGTCTCCAACCGCATCGCCCTTATCTTACGTACACCCGCCGGAAGAAATGGGGTAGTGCTATTCTAAGCACTACACAGCTCTGATCTAAGCTTTTTTATTTTTTATTATCTAATTTATTTTATTATAGCATTTTTTACAAGCGAGCCAGCCCAGCTTTTTCAGCTAGTCAGAGATAATGTTGCTATGTTATCAGCAACAAAAATGGAATTGGTTCAGAAGATTTCAAGATTACATTCTACGAACATGACCTCTTTATAAAATTAGTATCGGTGGATGGGTGGTTATATGGTATGGTTATTTAATGAGCAATTTATGAACTGAGCAGGTTATGATAAATATTTGACAACCTCTTGGTAATAAAAAAATTAAACGGTCTTTAACTTACAACACCTTTGAGGAATGAGGGTGAATGTGGATAAAACAAAAACTATGGTTTTTGAGAGAGAGCTGAATATGACCGAATGCGTGATTGAGATTAATGGTAAGAAAGTGGAACAAGTGAAAGAGTTTGTATATTTGGGAAGTTTGTTTACTAGGGATGGAAAGTGTGATGAAGATATCGAGAGAAGAGTGAAAAAGGGTAATGCGGTAAATGGAGCACTGGATAGTCTAATGTCTAGTCAGTCGGTGTCTGCAAAGGCCCGAATGGCTGTGCATGGTGCTGTCCTCGTTCCTACGCTTATGTATGGCAGTGAATGTTGGGTGTGGCAGAAGAAGCGTGAAAGTAGAGTGAATGCAGTAGAAATGAGATCCCTCAGAAAAGTGTGTAATGTAAGGTTATGTGATCGTGTGAGGAATGATGTGATTCGTGAAAGGTGTGGTGTAAAAGATGATATTGTAAGAAAGATAGAAAAAGGAATGTTGAGATGGTTTGGGCACATAGAGAGGATGGATGACAGTAAATTGGTGAAAGAGATATATAGAGCCAATGTGGAAGGTAATGTTAGTAGAGGACGACCTCGGAGGACACATTTGGATCAAATAGAACATGTGCTCAAAAAGGCAGGTGTCCGCAGTATGAAGAATAAAAGAGCATGTATGAAAAGATTGATGGATGTAAACGAAGCCAGAGAGGTTTGCCAGGATCGTACAAAGTGGCGATCGATAGTCTCTGCCTACCCCAATGGGAACTAACGGCGTGAGAATATGTATGTATGTATGTACCTTTGAGGAAAGTCAAGAAGTTCATAATAACATCTGTCGGAGATTTTGTAAGATTATTTGATTTGCTACAATTATTAGTAATCTTCGTTTGTGATTAGTTCAAATGATGTCTATTGTCCGCAGACCTTCGCTCTGATTTGTCTATCATTATGTTTACTATTGCCTTAGTGGTGTTTCTTAATTGCAACGGAAAAGTTTCTTGGATAAGAAATTTTGTTAAAGCATGTGTCTTGTAAAATAATTATTTAAAATACGAGCAACTTGAGCCAAGAGTAGGGCAAAACATGGTAGAATTTAAGCACCGTTGGTGATGGGTCTGCAACCGCATCGCCCAAAACACTTCAAAAAGCCTTATATCCTTGTCGCTTCTTCCGACCCCCGTGGGTAGAAAGGGGTAGTGACATTCTAAGCCGGCACTATACTGCAAAATTTATTTTGGTAATTAAAATTTATTATAATATATGTAACATAACTTATATTTTCATTATGGTACTGATGCATGTTCATTTTTATGTTTTAATTAAAAAAATATCAATCTGTTGAAATATATTCAATTTTATAATAAATACGAGACGAATAAAAATATACACGTTTATAACATAACTATAATAAATGAAACTTTGTAAATAGGATGTAGCTACATTGGTAAACATATAATTTTTATAAATCATCTATGAGCCAAAATTATGCCTACAATATTGTACTGAAATTCGCTTATACTAAAACCAGTTATGCGTTGACTTGTTATCTCCTTAAGGCTTTAGTTCTATTTAAATTTTACATTTAACTGTGTAGTTTCGGCTTAGAAAAGCACTACCAAATTTTATCCGTGGGTTTTCGTAAGAGTCGGTTAAGAGTATTGGGGCTTTATAAGTTATTTTTGGGCGTACCCGTACCAAAAATCTTGTAAAAATCGTTTCCCTACTCAATTTCTGAAAGTGGCTGAAGAATTTCTTATAACCGTGAGTCTATGTATGTATGTCAGTATGTTAAATTTTACAGTAGTAGTTAAGCTAGTACATATTGACCATTTCAAGCGATTAGAGAACCCATTTTGCATTTCACGTGGTGCAGTCGGGCTATCCCGAGTGTAATAGATAGATGATTGTTTGACTATTAACAACAGTAATAAAATGAACATCCACTCGTATAAAATTCTCCTAGAAAAGACCTAGAGTAAAGATATGATTTAGGAGTCAAAACCATCATATTTAAAATTCCAGTTGGTGCTCTTTCTATTAAATCTCCTAGGTTAGTGTTTTAAGATCGATTCTCTACTTTCTTCATTATGATCCATTTATCTGGGGGCACGGCAATGCCCCTGCCAAGTCTCGAACAAAACGGGCACGGCCGTACCATCTTTTCTCGAAGCGGTTCGCGGCTGTTTCGCCCCCCCTATATCTTCGACGTGGACAAAGCTAGGAGTTTTCGGTGAATAATAGTAGGCATTAGAACAAGCTTAAGTTCGAAATTACACGCCAAATGAATTAATAGTTTAGGAGTTACGGTCGATCAAAGTTACACCATTTTGTCACTCACTGACTCACTGACAGATCATCAAAAATCTAAGGTACTTCTAGCAGACTTAGAAACTTAAAATTTTGCACCAAGATAGGTCATTAGCCACATATAAAGGAAAAATTATAAAAACATTAAAAAATTATATGCCATAGAAAACAATTTTATATCTGCGGTTTGGCAAGAACATTATGTATGGATTTTGACTGCATTGTTAACTTTGTTCGTTGTTCAAGTACCTATTCAATTGGATGAATACATACATAGAATAGAAAAGAATAATATAAATGTAATACATAGACTATCATTAATACAAATTAATACATAAAGTTCATTAAATTAAAAAAGCTAAAACTCCATTGTATTGCGATAAATATTGTATGCGCGCTCGATAGATGGCGTTGTACCTGTCTGAATCGCGCTATGGTTTCGTTACAAAGCGCAGTGTAAGTAGTACTTCAAAATAATTCGATAATTTAAATTTGATAGCGCCATCTGTCTATGAAAACCTATTTCGAAACTAAAAAATATTGTAGTGATAATTGATATTCGGAGAACTTTACGTCTTATTTAGTTTAGTTTAGTTATAGTTTGTAAGTTAGTAGATATATATTTATTTAGTTAGTTATTTGTTAGTTAGTTTAGTTCTATTTAGTTAGTATATATATATATTAAGTTATTAAGTTATATGTATAAGTTTAAGTCCTATTGTTATAGAAGTAATTGTAAATATAGTGTAATGGAACGTGAAATATTGTACATAAATGGCGACCTTTGTCCACACAGAGTCATCTCTATTCCTGGAGATGGGTCGTGTTTATTTCATTCGTTGTCATACAGCATGTATGGGAGTTTTCAGTCGTCAAACAAGCATACGTGGCCCTTTCAAGAGTGACTAGTTTGGGTGGATTACATTTAATAAATGTGAATTTTAGTAGTATCAAAGCTCAGGAGACAGCAATAGCTGAATATAATCGACTCCGAAGTATATATCGCCCAGACTTGTCTACTTTAGAAGTAACGAAGCCTCAGAGAAGAAACAGAAGAGATAGAGATAGAGAATGGGTTCTAAGCAAAGCAGTAGCTGACGTCCAAGAAATTGTGAGGTCACCTAAAAGTAAAAGAAAGAAATACACTTACAAAAAATAAATGAGATCCCACCAAAAACATTAAATATAAAAAAATGCCAAGTCTCTCGATGCAGTCTTTCCATCGTAAAAAGTTTTGAGATCTCATAGAAGCCAAGTCCTATTCAAAATATTTGGTAGTTATAAATCAACATTTAGTATAATTGTATCAATAGTTTTCTTTATATTATAATTATAGTGACTTGGCAATGAGCACAAATTAAAAGCTGCTTGCTGCCTGGATTAACTTTATAATTGGCGGAATCCCTTAAGTTAGTCAGTTTATGATCTAATTTGTCAGACAAATTAGGTAAAAGAGAAAGATTGAGAAATATATAGGAAGCTCGAGAGTTTGCCAGGATCATACAAACTAATGGTATGACTATATGTATGTATGTATGAACTTTCAAAGGTGTTATAGTATAGGTTAATTGGTTATGAATTGCCGAATCCCTTGCGCATCAATGTTTGAAGAGCCCCAGACGACAGTTACAGTTATCTTTTTTTTAATTAAGTCACGTATAGCACCATTATTCGAAAGGTTATTCTTACATTGTTTCCTACAGTAACAATAGTAAACATGCAGTTGGCTGACTACCACATAATGATATGCATTATTATTAAACTTATAACAATCTCGTTACAACATACTAAAAGAAAATCAGTAATCTCGAATCAACTCTTCCTCCCAACAATAAAACTAATAATCCAAAACGTACATGATTTCATATCTTCACAAAAGGCTGAAAATATAATGTAAAGAGACATTGTAAATCTAACAAAAGACTGAATAGTCGGATAGATGTGGGGGAAAGGGTGGTTGTAGCGGAAATGTGCGTTTCTTACAATGGTGGCGGTCACACGACACACAATAGTTCAGTTTAAATTACGGGGGACATATCTCTCCGAGCGCCTCACTTCGTGCCCTCACTTTCACAGCATTCTACTTCCACTATTCATTTCAGTCCCGCCTTTTGAATCTCTGAAGATGATTGAAGGTCTCGGTCTACTATTAAGTGGATGTATCATTTACTTATTTCTTT
This sequence comes from Bedellia somnulentella, assembly GCA_963576735.1. Taxonomy (NCBI): domain Eukaryota; kingdom Metazoa; phylum Arthropoda; class Insecta; order Lepidoptera; family Bedelliidae; genus Bedellia; species Bedellia somnulentella. Next base: position 106,276 of record CAUYWD010000002.1, read on the forward strand.
AAGATGGCAAATGTTTGTACATACATTTTTGGAACTATTGAAATTCAAATTAATGATCATTATCTAATTTAGCTGTGTAGTGTGTGTGGGTGTAGGCAGAATAACACTTGTCCACTTCTTCCCGTGGATGCCATAAGAGACGCCTTAGGGAATAGGCGCTTAAAGTAAAATCGCCTTTAGGCGATTATTAGGCGATGTGGCTTGAGAGAACATTTTACCATTTAAACGAAGCTGAACATTACTTATTCTCAAATGTTGGGCTTTTAAGCCGAGAGAAAATTCATTTATTTAACTAAAAGAATAAAACACTTTTTTATATCTATACTTATAATAAATCTGTAGAGAGGTCAATTCTGTACATGAAATATATTTTCAAAATAACTATCAGGTGGTGATTAGGGATCGATACTGATGCCAAAAATGCAATCAGTAAAATTTTTGTCTGTCTGTCTGTCTGTCTGTCTGTCTGTCTGTCGGTTTGTATGTTCCTTATGGAAACAAAAACTACTCGACGGATTTTAACGAAACTTGGTACAATTATTCTCCATACTCCTGGGCAGGTTTTTGTATACTTTCCAGCAGAGTAGTAAAGGGGAATTTTGGGAAATTTTGGGAAAACGGGAGAAGTTACTCCATTTTTTAAGCTTCCGTCGCGTGTGCAGCCTTAATGGTTAAACTTACATAGAAATCATGTATGACGGAAATATTCTTCATAAAATTATCTAAAAAAAAATTCCCAACAGTTTATGTCTATCTTTTACGGTTGACTCACAATAACACGTGTAATTCCTGATAGCTTAGCAGTTCAGAACATTCTGATTGTATTTGTTTACTCTTACGTTTGTAAACCTCTCACTCATCCCTAATTTAAATAAGGTAACATTATTACCTATTCAATAAAAAAAGAATCATAGAAATCGGTAGAGAAACACCGAAATTATACATAAAATAAGCCATCGCGCCCGTGACCAAAACCGAATCGTTACTAATTTACTTATAAAATACTAGATGGCGCCAGTAGTTGCATCCTACAACACGTAATGATTTATTTTTTAGATTGTTATAAATACTTAATAGCGTTTTATTCCAAAATTTGCTATTAAACGGAAAAACTGAACCGTTCATAAAAGCGCATTCAAAATCACCAAACTACACTGTTTAGGGAGTGCTATAAATTTAATAAATTGAAAACATTGCGCTGAATTTCACAATGCTTGAGCAGTGACTGAAGAAAGAAACCTCAGATATTTAAAAAAACAACGCTACCCGTGCGAAGCTGGGACGATCCACTAGTATAGAATATATATAAAGGAGGTTACTGCTCGTCATCAGATCGCCTATATTGTACTATAATATATTAACATAAAATGTGTGAAAATGATAAACTGAAATGTAAAATACAGAGTTTTCTATTTTATTTAACTCATATGTATGACCAGATTTGAGCAATTCAATTGGAATACTTCTACTCTAGTAATGTCGCTAATGGATGGACGAAAACATTAATTTAATAAATAAATAAATAAATGGTTAAGCTCGACAACATTATTTGTTGATAAATTCCTAAATTATTCTTAGACATTGGGTATTTTTAAACTTATTTTATTTTCATTTCGTACGTGTCCTTACGTACACTTAAAATATAATAAAATCAATTGATGATTAGTAGTAATTTTTAAGGCATATCATTGAAACAATATAAAAAAGATTATGCAAGACTGGTATGACAAATATTTTCACACAATAATGACATTGCCGTATAGAGTAAGGCTTGACATTGTGAACACATGTTGACATGTTAATTTTTCGAAACATGTTTCATGAAAAATGGTATAACTACTTTAACTGATTTTAGAATTTTGATAACTCAGTGGGGAGAATTTCATGTAGAGAGGCGTGGGTTCAGATTCTGAGTCAGGTCTTCACAATGTTTATTACTCATAGTTTAACAGGTTCGTATTACAGTGATTCCCACACTAAACCGTTAACACAACACACAAGCAGGCCTTGTGTCGCCGGCAATGGCATGGTGGTTAACGGTGAGGAAAAACATCATGTGACAGTGTATTCTTACAAAATGGCTGCAGGCCTGCCCGCTATCGCGTGAGTAAAGTAAGCAAAACGTGAATACTCTGGACACCAGATGATAAAAATCTAACGTGAATTTGATGTTCGCGTAAAGTATTACCATCACTATTCGGGGATTTGCAGCATGAACGTTTAAGTCATAAGTCAAATTCTCATGTGTTCTCTGTGTGTTCTCAAATATGAACTCATGCTTATAATCCTGAAAAGGGTTTGCCAGTCCTTCAGAATCAATTATTTCTAAGCCATTTGCAACAACAGAAAGAGAAAAAGATTTACAGCTTGAAAAAATTAAATAAGAGTTGAGTATTAGTGCTGTTTAAACCTAACACTGCGCAGCCAAACTGTTAAAGTTATGTCATAAAAGCAAAACAAGTGCAAATATGTAATAATCAAACAACGATAGATCTCAACAAAGAATGTCGCAACACTAATAAAAATCTCTTTCCAACTGTAACTGCTCCGTCCGCCGCCGCCGCCGCCCCGTGCAGTTTCAAACAATATTAAAACATTCATCATCTTACTTTGACGACAGTTTTACTCATTATTTCTAGCTTTTATGCTTGTATAAATACGGTTCATATTTGCTTGTGCATCTTGAGAGTTTGTTTATCTACTGCAAGTGCAAGTAAGGTGTGGTCGTATTTCGTGTGTTATGGCGGTGGCGTCGCCTATGTCCGGCTGCCGCTGAGCAATGGCCCACTGTGCACCGCTAACTACGTTACTGTGCGGTAACTACACATAGCCTCTCAAATTGCGACGTCTCTATTCAATGTTTCACTATAATTGCTTTTCTTAAGAAATAATGTGGCAATTGTATTAAGTTGATGGCAAGTTTTCTTTTCTCCTTATATCTTTTGACCGAGCGTAGAACAAAAACTTATAACAAGCATAAAAAATGCCGCATTTATAACTTAAACATGAGTATGTTGCCCTGTGATTGCACGGCTTTTGTCCATCAGTTTCTGATCATCCATAACATTCAACAAATGGGTCCCAATCTAGAGCTATGAAAATTTTGTTTGGGATTTCAACGGAGCAACTGCAATATTTAAAACTTATTTAAGAGATTTACTGATAAAGATAAGCAATTTGGAAAGCTAGAGCTAGTTAACTTTTATAAGAAAAATAAATATTCGCGAAGAACATGTGATAAAACACTGTTTGATAATTATAATTCACTATCATAACTGTCAGTGCTCTGTTAAACTTTCAGAATTGTCTAATTCTAGGAAATTATTTCCATATGTTCAAGCGAGCGTTGTAGCATTAAAAAATTGAGAAAGATATGGTAGAATGGTGAAAGATAGTAGAGGCTTGCAGTATTGCTCACAAATATAGACATACGTCTATACTCACCGCTTTAAATTCCTAAAAGAGGTATCTAAAGCGTCAAAATCATAAATTCTTAAGCCACTTTCGGAAGTTTAGTGGAGAAAAGATTGTAAAATAAAGGTGTTGGTGATGGATCTGCAACAATAACTTAAAAAACCTAATACCCTACCTTACGACACCCGTGGAAAAAATAGGTTAGAGCTTTTTCAGATGTAACTACACAGCTAAAATATTTAAAAAATCTTATTCACAAATACTTGACAGTAACAACGGCCACCTATATATACAAAAATATACATTTATATAATTAAAATGGAATGGCTAATTACAAATTTTTGAAACAAGTGAAGATTAAATGTTACACATATTTTTAAAAGCAATTAATTAATTTCTACTTGAATGATATCCTAAACCAGTTTCAACGTCTAAAGTGTGCTGACTGAGCGGTTCAAACTCGTTGACATTTTGTAGTTGTCAATTTAAATTCGACACACGACCGCTCGCGTGACCACTGTCATTTTGTAAAAGTTAACGCTAAATATTTTTACTTACACGCGACAATATTTCAATTAGGTGAGCATTTTAAAGATTAGATCACGGATTCGTTGCGTTCCCGGGCACATTTGCATTTTGTCCGAAGGGAAGGTTCGTGGAGCCCTCTGTGCAGGTGCTATAAACAGTAGTGCAATTTGCGACCGGCCGCTGTCGAGCGATGGCGCGAGATATGCAAATGCTCAGTAATTTTATCAATACATCTTGAATTTTAAATTAATTGAGGCGTTTTGTAAAACAGACTTTGAATTTGCATTTGTTGTCATTGGGGTTTGGTAACTTAATTGTGGAAGTTAACAGAAGTTATTCATAACGATTGTCTCATCAATAAAACTAAAATCTTAACCTTTATAATATCGTGTTAATTCAAAAGTAATTTTATGTATGTATTAAGTAAAACATAGTAGTCATAGGCGACTTACACTCATTAAAAGACAGAGCGGCTAACACCACAGTCGTTGAAGTTGTTGGCAGAGGGACATCAGTTGGCATTATTACCCTGTATTCAGAGTACCTACGTTTTGCTTGGACAGTGTCCTCACGTGATAGGGGACAGGCCATTTTGTAAGAATACACTGTCACATGACTAAGCACAACTCACCCATGTGGGTTTCCTCATCGTGTTTTCCTTGAACGTTAACAACCATGATAACCACACATATGTCTTTTGAAGAGACACAGTGGTGTAGGCCCATTCCGGGATATGCAGCCCCATTGTCTGTACGAATAGCGGTGTTCTAGTCACTGAGCTATCGCGGTTGCTGAAATACTTAAGGCGTTTAAGGCTGACAGTGACCATTGCAAGTGCCATCATAAATAGGACATTCCTCATACCTTATATACTATCCCTGAATTAATTGCACAAGATTTTTTTTTGTTTTCTCTAAGCAACAAAAACCCAAAGTATAAATCATCTTAAATCTTTGTTGGTACAATTTATTTAATATTTTCTCCAGTTTTTTGTTTGTTTTAGTCGTCGGATATCTCTTATTCACACTTAATGGAAGATGTGACAAAAAATAATTCGTCCTAAGTTTGATTTCATTGAATCTTTTCGACCTGATTAATTTCTTCGTTCCTAATTTCGTAAGAGGCGACTAAGGGTATCGAGACTTTTAACTGATCTTTGGTCGATGTGGTTGGAGACTCATCACAAAAACGTTTCCCCTGACCTTATTTTAACTTAAGCTCATTTTAAGGAAGAGCCACAAGTTCTGGTCGTCATAGCGGCATGCTGCAATGGTTATGTGGTAAGGTATCTTGTTAGTGGAGAGTGGTGATGATAAATCCCATGTTATTGTGTTGTCACAGCGAGTCGCGTCGCGGGGAACCAGTTATGTAGATGTGGCGTCTAATCAGCGCGGGGCGTGGCGGCGGGGCGGCGGGGCGGCGGGGGGCGGCGGGGCGGCCACTGCAGCGCTATTCGCCGCGCGCGCAGACTCGAGTCTAAAATCTACCCGCTATTGGCCCACTGTGCGCGATCTATTAATAAATCATTTGAAAACAGCAATGCTAATGAAACATTGTGATTCTCCACTTCGTGCATTTGAATACATGAAATACTGGATGGAGTAATGAACACGTTTTTTCCGGTTAATGTGCCGTAGGTGTGTTTTATTTCAGATTTCGCATTCTTTGTCTCGAAAGGGTGAAGAGACGAGTAAAAAGCGAGGCTAATTAGAACAAATAGCGATAAAACGTGATGCTATGATACCTCGGCAGTCGGTGCGGAATTGCTGGAAACGGCGCTCGAGCGAACCAAGCTTCGGAGACATCATATTTTGCTGCATGTATCTATTGCTGTGAATTTCAATAGCTTTATTAATAGTGGTGTATCTACCTGATAAAGATTGTTGGAAGTTTACCTTAATTTCTCTCTACGTATATATGAAATATGAAATTGCAACCCCTTGACTTGTATGGTTGTTGAAGTTGTCTCATATTTGGATACAGAATAGAGTAGGTCGTTGTTAGTCATCTGTTTTTTTGTGCTTTCTTTACAGACGATATATTCCCTTACAGCGTAAATACATATACTCACAAGCAAAAATCCCAAAAAAAGTTCGCCATAGCTTCATAATTAAATATACATACATACATATACTCACGGCAATAAATCCCTTAACGGGGTAGCCAGAGCTTTGGAATGAAAATTCCTCAGCCACTTTTGGAAGTTGATTGGGGAAAAGATGGTAATAATAAATGTTTTTGGTGACGGGTCTCCAACCACATCGCCTAAAAATCACTTAATAAGCCCCTATACCCTTAGTCGCCTCTTACGATCACCCACGGGTAGAAATGGGGTAGTATTATTCTAAGCAGACACTACACGGCTAATATAATTAGAAATATCTCAGCTATTTTTGGAAATTAAGTGGGGAAAAGATTAAACATGGGGCAAAATATGGTTAGGGATGGGTCTCCAGCCACATCGCCCAATAAATACTCAAAAGCCCAGATCCACTAAGTCACCTCTCACGACACCCACGGAAAGAAATGGGTTAGGGTTATTTTAATCTGACACTCCGAAACTAAATGCTTTACTTTTGATCTAATTTTTAAACATTTATTTCTTTATTTTGTCGTGTAGTGCCGGTTTAGAATGTCACTACCCCCTTCTACCTACGGGTATCGTAAGAGGCGACTAAGGATATGGGGCTATTTTAAGTGGTTTTTGGGCGATGCGGTTGGAAGATCTATCACCAACAATACTTTATTTCTACCATCTTCTACCCTAATTTAATGTTTTTTGACATGAATTCCTCATGTGGGGATTATTACTCATAAAATAAAAGATGTTATTAAAGGAAAGAAAAATTTCGACACGGGTTTTCTTTCCTTTAATAACATCTTTTATTTTATGAGTAATAATCTTCTACCCTATCAACTTCCAAATGTAGCTGAGGAGTTTTTATCTCTAAAGTTCTGGCTACCCCCTTTTGGGATTTACGGCCGTAAGTATGAGTTCAATGTTTGTATGTATTTCATCACTGTAAGCCCAAAGGTTCAGGCTAAATATTTCATTATTACTTTTGATCTAAAAAGTGAAAATGAAAGAAATTATACATCGCTTCTTGAAATTGAGTTTTGTTATCATTCGTGTTCCATTTTTGTAAACTCTATCTAAGCATTAGAGTATTGAGCAGCTGGATGCATGATTCACGTGACGCTTTCTGCCTAACTCTCATGAATATGGTGTGACATTATAGAAAGACCATAAAGATAGGAACCTCTAAAATAAGAAGTAAATGTCGAAAAATGCTGAGGACTACAATGGTATAAAATTGGCGATATTTATAATGCAACAGTACAGTGTTGTGTTCCCGTGTGAATACACTAAAATACTTTTTAGGTAGTATGTTTTTTAAATTTATTAATCGTTGTATCATAATAGATGAAAGTAGTTATGCCGATATAACTAACCGAAATTAAACGAAGCAACAAATAGCATTGTCTAATACGCAATAACCGTTTACTTGGTTTAGCAATTTGCTAATTAGCTTGTACACGCAGTCGATATTCATGAAATTGTTATTTGGTATCGATAACACCAATTATTGTTGAATTGTCTGATTAGTTCTATCCGGTAGTTTTTCCATTCTCGAGGTGATTTCATAAATACTCATTTAGTGTACTCCCAATGGTCCTGCTTAGTAAATTGCAACATTCTTAGGCATATGGTTTTGGCTGTACGTCTGTCAGCTTTTCAGCAAGTAACGAATGTGTTTTATTATCATCATCTTCAAAAAAATGATGGGTGTCAAAAAAGCGTACATGGGTCGACCAACTGGACGAAGACCTGTCGGACGCCCGCGGTACCGCTGGTGTGATGTGGTAGAAGCGGATCTTCGTGAGCCTCTAGCAAGCGATTGGCGAGAAACCACACTAGACCGAGACAAATGGCGAAATCTCGTATCGGAGGCCAAGACTCACTTTGGGTCATCGAGCCAGCGTAGTAAGTAAGTAAGTATCATCATCTTCACCATTACAGCCACCAGGCAAGTCCGTAGCTGAGCAAACATTTTCTTTGAAAATCTCTACTAAAACTGATCCTGTGCTGCCCACCAACATCATCATCTTAGCAATTTTCAACAAGTCTTTGGTGGTTTATAATAAATGATAATGCTCACATGAATCAACTGAAAGTGTACTACATGCTAGAGATTTATATTTTCGAACTGATATTGAAATCGGTGATATTGTAATCTTCAAAAGTCGGTGTCCAAAAACTTTGAATAGTAAAACATGATACTCTTGTAGCTCTAACGATTATGTATGGTAGTAGTTTATTATATTTGCTTTATTGGGTGTAAAAAGATAAGCAAGCGGTAAGAGTAAATTCAGTAGATATGAGGCCCTTCAGAAAAGTTTATAATATTAGGTAATGTGTTATGTGGTATGATTCGCGAGCAGTCAGGTGTGAAAATTGTCTTTCAAAAGAAGTTACAAAGATACAGAGGATGAAAGAGAGTAGATTTCCTCTGTAGTAGAAACATGTTTTAAGGGAAGATTGAAGATTAAAAAGGAATGTACGAAAATATTGATGAATGTAGATAAATCTTGATAGATTTACCAGGAGATGGCACAAATAAGGATCAATAGTCACTGTCTTACCCTCATGGAAAATAATGGCGTATCTATGTAATCAATTTTTATTAAATGTGGTTTGGAATATTAACTGAAATACCAAATTTCTAAGAACTAGAACTCTGCCTACTATGCATGGAGGCGCGGGTTCATATCCCGGGTCCAGCCTACACAAAATTGTCTTTTCTAAAGTCATATGTGCGTTTAATTTATGATGGTGGTAACGGTGGCGGAATTTATGGTGAGGAAATCCACATGGCTAGTGGTTTTTAACCAAGTGGCAGTGTTTTCTTACAAAGCGGCCATAGTGCCCCCTATCACGTGAGTACACTGTGCAAGCCAAACGTGGGTACATAGAACACCATGTGGCCATTTCACATAATGATCAAAAGTATTTGTACCTCTGCAAATCCTGCGGGGATTGACGGCGCAAACGTTTGAGGTGAGATTTGCTCTAAGTAAGATATCAGCGAGTTAGTCCATATGGCTTGTTACACTTTTGATGTCTATCCTTTCACCCATTCCAAAAAGAGAAGTTATTAAATCTAGATCTATGTAAGAACAAAGGCAGCTGGGCTCATAGGCTCTGCAATGACATGCAAGTCCCTGGGGCTTTACACGTCGACTGAGTTTATTTTGAGGAACGTTTTTTATCATCGCTAACCAATTATTTTGTATAATAGATACATTTTATATGAAACATGTTGTACTTATCTAATTAGTTTTTTGATGATTCTTCTCTAAACATGCTTCTAGCAAAAAGAAGTTACAATAACCGCCATTATCTATTTCAAGAAACTGACATTTATTTGTTGCGATAAGATATATTTTAGTACATTTAATCGGAAATTATTATTATAATTTTTAACTCTTACATCCATATACTGACGGCTACAAATCCCAAAAAGGGGTAAAAAGAGCTTCAGCATTAGAAATTCCTCTGCCACTTTTGAAACTTGAGTGGTGAAAATATTGTAAAGAAAGCAGGTTAGGGATGGATCTTCAGTCACATCGCTAAACAATCACGTGAAAATCTTAGCTTAAGCATAGATCACCTCTTAGGACACCTGTTATGGGAAAAATAGGCTAAGGTTTTTCTAAGCCAACGCTACAAAGCAAGTTTTAACACGTCCAATATGTTTTTATGCTACCATGCATAAGGGATAGTACTATTTTAAATTTATGTAGCTTTTTTCTTATACAAAAAGCAAAGATAAAAAAAACTTAGTAGCAACATTTTTTTTTAAAAATGTATTGTTTCCCAAGGTCCTCTAAATGAAGTCTTGCTACGTAATAATTGAACAGTATAGCATTTAGGCCTCTAGAATCTAGGTTAGACTAGGGCTTATATGGATATCTGAACGTGAAGTACACGTTGTCTTAAAGAGGGGCAAGTTTCAAGTACTTAAACCATTCTTACCCACAGAAGTTACCAATATATGTAAAGAACAAAAATAGACATACATATACTCACGGCTATAAATCCCTAATAGGGGAAACCAGAGCGAAGGAATTAGAAATTCCTCAGCCACTTTTGGAAAGTTGAGTGGGAAAAAGATGTTAAAAAAAGGTTGATGGTGATGGGTCTCCAACCGCATCACCCAAAAATCCCTTAAAAGCCCCAATACCGTTAGTCGCCTCTTACGTACACCCACCGGAAGAAATGGGGTAGTATTATTCTAAGCCGACATTACACAGCGAAACAAAAATAGACGTTTCCACAAAATTGATTCAAGGGTTTCATGTTTTGCCGTGTAGTGTCGGCTTTGCCGTGTAGTGTCGGCTGAGAATAACACTACCCCATTTCTACACGTGGGTGATCGTAAGAGGCGACTAATGGTATTGGGGCTTTTAAGGGATTTTTGGGCGATGTGGTTGGAGACCCGTCACCAATAACCTTTATTTTACCATCTTTACCCCACGCAACTTCCAAAAGTGGCTGAGGAATTTATAATTCCTTGGCTCTGGCTACCCCTTCTAGGGAATTACAGCCGTGAGTATATGTATGTATGTTTAAACTATATACATTAGCTATGTAGTGTGCGATTGAATTAAAGTCAAATTATCACAAAACTATTTTTTTTGTACTTTTTTCCTTCTAGTTATTTATTATGTTAAGTGACGCGGGAATCATTTTGGCCACGTATACTGAATGAAATAGAAGAAATAAATTTATTTATAGAAGACACAGAGTGTCTTGCAGCCTTTGATGCTACCACCAGGAAGATACAGGAACTAAGTTGTAACCTTTGATGCTACCACCAGGAAGATACAGGAATTAAGTTGTAGCCTTTGATGCTACCACCAGGAAGATACAGGAATTAAGTTGTAGCCTTTGATGCTACCACCAGGAAGATACAGGAATTAAGTTGTAGCCTTTGATGCTACCACCAGGAAGATACAGGAACTAAGTTGTAGCCTTTGATGCTACCACCAGGAAGATACAGGAACTAAGTTGTAGCCTTTGATGCTACCACTAGGAAGATACAGGAACTAAGTTGTAGCCTTTGATGCTACCACCAGGAAGATACAGGAACTAAGTTGTAGCCTTTGATGCTACCACCAGGAAGATACAGGAACTAAGTTGTAGCCTTTGATGCTACCACCAGGAAGATACAGGAATTAAGTTGTAGCCTTTGAAGCTACCACCAGGAAGATACAGGAACTAAGTTGTAGCCTTTGATGCTACCACCAGGAAGATACAGGAACTAAGTTGTAGCCTTTGATGCTACCACCAGGAAGATACAGGAACTAAGTTGTAGCCTTTGATGCTACCACCAGGAAGATACAGGAACTAAGTTGTAGCCTTTGATGCTACCACCAGGAAGATACAGGAATTAAGTTGTAGCCTTTGATGCTACGACAACTATTTTGATCCATATCTTTTAGGATTATACTAGTAATGTGGCTAAAGACCCATCATCAACCGTCCTTTATCTTAAAATCTTAAATTGAAACCCCATTGCACCTTTTTAGGGATTTATAGTCGTGCATATATGAATGTGTGTATGTCGGAGATTTGGAGCGTGAACAATGTATTCCATGGTGAGTATATTTGTGAACGATTCCGTCCTGTAAATCGTATACGATTCTACTTATCCAGTAGGCAAAGGAACGGCTGTTTTATGATTTACCTGTGCTGCTAAGATCTGTATTCATAAAATGATATACTATTCTAAAATTACCATACTAGGCTATGAATTTCAAAGAACTGTGATGATGAAAATATGTAAATCAATACCCTACCGAGATTTAAAATACAGCCAGCGTCATCTAGTGACGTGTAATGGTACTAATGCTAAATAACGTGAGCGCAGCCGCGAAATAATAATAATTATTGGACTAAGTATTTTTATTTATGGAGTACAATACAGTTAATCGACTACCATTTCTCGTAAATACGCTTATTATAGTTTGGCAGTACTCTTATTATGTTTTCTCATCAGCGTCACCAGGTAGTCCAGATCTTCCATAAACCTTGTTGTGATAGATTTTTCTTTATGTAGGCGTTAAAATTTACCCCTGTACCAAATTTCAGCTCTCTAGGTCTATGGGAAGTACTAGTTCTATTTTGATGATCAGTGAGTCAGTCAGTCAGTGTCGAAAATGCGAAACTTTGCATTAGCTTACTCAATAAATAATATAGATTTGACAGTTACAAATCATGGACAAATATGTATAACACAAGTTTTTCCACAGCAAATAAAATAAACGCTCTACATTTCTCACCTACCAGACGCACTTATGACCAATCTAGGGACATAAAACAAACTAATTTAACAAAATGGACTTAAATGGATATTCATTAGTGGGTCATAAATAAAGATGAGGCGAGTGATGGACGCGTCCCTCATTAGCGGGATAGGGGTGACATAATGAGGGATCAATTGATCCCGCAATTAACAAATTGTAGCAATCGATGTGCGCAGACGCAGCCATCGAATAGCGGTAATTGGGCCCCGTATACAGGGTGACCACGCGTTTATCTTGATCAATAAATCGATCTGTAAATTGAAAACAATCAGCATGTATCTTATTGAATGAGAGGAAAATGTTTGTTAATGGAGTATCGAATTATTTAAACACCACTTCTGTTTTAATTTTAGTAGTTGATATTTTACTTATCGATGCTTGATTGTATTTTCTAAATTCATTTAGTGTTATATTAGGGTGGATTATGGTGACCGTGAAATATAGTAAAGAGAAACTAGCTAAGATAAAGACTAAAATTAAGGGGGTAAAGAATGTCTGTAAACTAGGCCCGTTTTAATATAAATCCATTTCAAAGCTTAAACTAGGCGAATAATATATAATTCTCAATCCATTATGTTAATACTTAGTTAACCAAAGAAAACCGTAAATATTTGAAGTAATTGTTTCAGATTATTGAAATATATTTATAGCAGACTTCACGGCGTACCGGAGAGATGCAGGTTGAAACTACGCTGGAAGATAATTGTACATTCTGCAACGGATTAAATTAGTTAGTCAAATCTTTAAACCATGACTTATGCCATATTTAAACTGTAAACATTTGACGTCTTTGAATAGTATTGATTTCAAATTTCATTAAACCTTTTTACCTAGTAGTTTTAGTAGACGTCGCACGATTTTTTATTCAATGAACTCTTCCCTCAACTTGCAAAAATGGGAGAGGAATTTTTTATTGCGATGTTCTGACTATCCCTGTATGGTATTTATAGCCGTGATTATATATAGATTAACTAATACTTCTGAACATCACCTGACACTTTTATCGTTGTATACAGAGCACTCACGTTTTCTTGGATTTTGCATACATTGGTAGCTCGGTAGGACGATCACACTGTTTTTCATGTAGGACACGTGAGTTTAAATCCTTAAGCGGGCCTTCACCAACCTTGTGTCTTTTGTTAAGTAATGTGTGTTGTTAATTAATCAGAGTTAACCCAAATGTCTGAGTTACGATTGTTCATGTGACAGTGTATTCGTACAAATCGTACAAAGAGGTGATTGGCAGGCCGACGCTCGTGTCCAAACAAACGTAGAGATTCTGAACACCAGTGACGAAAATGTCCCATGAAGTTCATAAGTATTGGTACCTCTACCGCCTCTAATCGTCGAGTTTGAGTTAAATTGATTAAGAGAAACTCTAAAAAAATCACTTTTGTCTAAAACCACAAAAAGAAATGTCCTCAAAATTTCTAAAACCACAAAAAGTAACCTCCAGCAACACTATTTCAGGAACTATTTGGACCTACCGCACAAACCGTTTTTTAAGGTCCGGTTTCGATAAGATCACAATTTACATTCAAATTGCAAGATCCCTACTTTTTACGTCCGAATTTATATCACCATTATCTTTTAAGGCTATAACGTCTATTGGTAGACCTAGACATCTCCAAAACGATTCTATTATGACCCGTTTTTTTGTTATTGCACCAAGGTATCAGTCACATGAGAGGCTGGACTCTGTTTTTCTGCATATGGCTATCCTTCTCTATGTGTTTTGTTTTTTCAACAATCGTATGTTATACGTTACTTAAGATTGATATTAATGAATTGGGTATCCATTTTGAGTATTTATTATTTGCTAAGTAAAAATAAATATTTATCGTCGATATGAAGATTAGATGCCATACAAGATATAGTAGAGGTGTGAGATGAACCCAAGTGTATAGCGTAGTTACATTGTTGCGCAGTGGACGCTCCGCTATCAGCCGCTAATCACCATAAAGGTAATGGCGCGGTATGCTAGTGCGGTGTAATATCGGTAATGTCGATAATTTGGTTACACGTATCGATAGCCGCCTGCGCAATTATACTTGCCCATCCCGCGCGCCGCCACCGCCGCCGCCACCGCGGTATTCTACTTTTTAGAGATCCTTCGTAGTTTCAATTAATATAAGAATGTGATTAAATGGCGTGAGTTTATTTATGTTATGTTTAAATATTTCTCAGCAAATATTAATGGCCAATGTTAGTAAGTTCTGCATTGTAGGGGCAGGTTTTTACAATTCTTAATGTAAAATTGTAAATGATATAAAACTTAAGTATCAATAAACAAACGTTCTTAAAATGTATAAATTAGTAAATGATTATGAAATTAAATACATTACCACAGAATGCCACGAATCGAGCTTACCAGGATAGGTTGAAATCTAATTTAATTTGTAATGATAAAATTTATCAAACTCCTTATAAGACAAACCACAAAAAATCCATTACATAAATATTTAGCGTAAGAAGTTTACTATTCCTACATAGGATCGTAAAAAGTGGCGACGGATAGCAACTGCCTACCCCAATGGGAACTTTTCCTACATACTTTATAAAAGAAAGGAGCAAATTTTGGTTAAAACTACAGTGCGAACTTAAACATATTAAAAATTCAAAACGGAACCAACAACGTTTCAAAATTCGGTATCCAGTTTATAAAACTGTTTTTTATTAAGGTATCGACTTATAGTTCCGAATCAAGTTGTAATGTGATTGACTGACCACATAACTGTATCGCCGACCATTCGAGTTTCGGCTAATGTGGCTTTCACGACTAGATGCCACCGAGGTGGTGATAGAACGATTAAAGAATTCTATAGTCTATTGGTACGAGTATTCGTTTATTTTCGATCTGATTATCGAGATATCGAGTTCGGAAGATTGCTGTTATTGGAAAAGCTTTCACAAGAGATAAAGTACGTTGTTTGATAGAATGTAAACTGTTCAGCTCTCAACGAGTGCATCATCATATACACTTTACTACGAATTACAGCATTTAAGTCATTACGGGGAAAGCGATTAGCTTTGTTTTGAAGTTTCGCAGTAACAAAACATATTGATAGTTAGATTTAGAATTCTGATTGCTGTGTAGTGTCGGCTTAGAATAACACTACCCCATTTCTACCTGTGGGTGATCGTAAGAGGCGACTAAGGGTATAAGGGCTTTTTAAGTGATTTTTGGGCAATGTGGTTGGAGACCCGTCACCAAAAACAATTATTATTACCATCTTTTCCCGATTCAACTTCCAAAAGTGGCTGAGGAATTTCTCATTCCAAAGCTCTGGCTACCCCGTTTAGCTTATTTAGCGTTTAGTTATAGCCGTGAGAATATGTATGTATTTAGAATTCATGTTAAAAATACTACTCCTATTTTGGAAATAGCTATTTTTCAATATTAATTTAATTCATCTTTTTACCATTTTATGACTAATGATAATATCTGTTAAGTCACTGGAGCTTTTCACTGGATAATATGGTGTGTTAATTACGTACACTTGCTATTAACAACAATAACATGTCAGAATCATTAAATCCTCAGCCACTTTTGGATCTTTTGAAGGGCTATGGTTTTAAAATACAGAATGGAATTCTAATTAAATGACATTCTAATTAAATCAATGTAAAATCCAGGTAGGTCAACTGGCTGCACTAGGATTGAACTCGGCAGAACATTTAGAATACTGATATTTAAATATTACAAGACCAATTAATTGTCATGTTCTCTTCCATGTAATTTTAGTGATATTAGCACAATTTGGAACTATTGCACTTGACAAACGTAACAGATTAAATTCAAAAAGTGTTATAATATTAGGCATTTTTTGTCATATGTTGCTCATCATTTTAAACTGGACTGGTATTTTTAGCTCCTAAACGTTAACGTTGTTCCTAATAAATTTTAGTCACCTTTCACCGTTTAGCTTCTGTATGTGACTCTAAATAACATTGCGCGAATTTTGTTGCGTTAAGCGATCGATTTTGTAATAAAGATATCATAAACAGAAATAATATGTTACTTGTATTCAAAAATAAAGATCGTGTCTCAATAAAATTCCTAAAATATTGAAGCAACTATCAATCATTGAAATATACAATGAATCGAACAGGAAGACGAATAAACAAACAAAATAATCGATTCAAAACGTACGTATTAAACAAATTGATGTTCAACTTTCGTAATTATTTTTAATGAAAGACGGTACATTTCGCTTGCATTATCAATTTCATCGACCGGACTATCTCTGCACTTCGTTTCCATACTTCGTGCACTGAGGCGGCTGTGTTCGAGTTTTAATATAAATTCGTCGGTATATTCTAATCTCTGCTTTATATTAATGAGATATAAGAAGATTGGTACGATAAGGAATCTGTCTCTATCTTTAGATATGAGTTGGAAAGAGATGTAAAGCGTGTCGTGAGGAGCTTTTAATGTAAAGAGCGCGAATAAAGAGGAGGTTGCGAGCGGCGAGCGCAGGCGCAGTCATTAAATAATCGAATAATGATATGAATGATGGAGATCGCCAAACAAATGACGAGCGCCATACAACACGACGCGAAATTACTACAATTAAAGATGTGAGCGCGGCGGCGGCGGCGGCTGGCTCGGGGAGCGATCGTTGCGGATACTTATTAATACAACTTAAGTTTTATTGTTGCAGTGTAATTATTAGCTTTGCCGTGTAGTGCCGGCTTAAAATCTCACTACCCTTTCTACCCACGAGTGTCGAAATAGGCGACTAATGGTATGGGGCTTTTCAAACTAGTTTTTGGGCGATGTGGTTGTAGACCCATCACCAACGATACTTTATTTCTACCATCTTGTCTCTCAACTTCGAAATAGGGATAAGAAATTTTCTAGCTCTGCAACTCCGGCTACCCGTATTTGGGATTTATAGAAGTGAATATATGTATGTAATAATCAAAGAATAAATAAAGGAAAGAAAAATTTCGACGCAGGCGGGGATCGAACCCGCGACCTCGGGTAAACGCCCCGACGCTCTGCCAACTGAGCTACCGCGTCAATTGGCTGCCAGTGCGAAATTCTTCTATCCTTTATTTATTTATTTTTTCCCCGCCTGTGTCGAAATTTTTCTTTCCTTTATTTATTCTTTGATTATTAGTAATAATCCCCACATGAGGTTTTCATAAACAAAAAGATTTAAATTATATGTATGTATGTAATTACTAGTTCAATAGTTGCTTTTATAGGCTTGCGCATGGTATATTGTTTGCATTGAGGTGTAAACTGTTAAATAGACTAACAGATATTAATTAGAAGTGGAACTGACATGTTTGATTGCAGACTGCCGACCTGAATATAGACTTGAGGCCCTCAAGACCTGAATTGATCTATTTAAAGACCAAAACAGACGGTGGTCCATCATCTCTGGGCAGAGCATATTTGAATGACAGAGTTAACAAATTGATTGGAGCGGAAAGCTGGTGGCTCACGTATATATATTAATTGATGTTATTATAAACTGAATCAATTTTTCTTTACACACATTTCTTCATATCATATATCATCTCTATGTATGACTCTTTTAGGCTCAATTTTTACCAACTTAAAAACTCAAAAACAAACTTTGGAAGCACTTCTAACTAAAAAGTGAAAACTTATTTCTAATATAAGCTGAAAATGGTAATGAACAAAAATTGTTACCATTATTGTGAATAATAGGGAGTCCCTAATAATAGGCCTGCCCCCTATCACGTGAGTACACTGTCCATGCAAAACGTGGGTACTCTGAACACCAGATGACAAAGTCACGTGATGTTCAGAAGTATTAGTACCTCTGCCAACCCCTTCGGGGATATGCGGCGTGAACGTTTATGCTTATGCTTATTATAATAGGGAGTGTACTCAAAAAGGCAGGCGTCCGACGTATGGGATTAAAGATTGATGGATGTAAACGAAGCTAGAAGGGTTTGCCAGAATCTTACTAAGTGGATATCGATAGTCTCTACCTACCCCAATGGAAATTAATGGCGTGAGTGTATGTGCATGTGTATGCATGTATTTTGAAAAAGCGTGGATCGTTCGGTGCCATATTATTATAGTTTATTTTCTCAGCATATTGCAAATGTTGATCTGTTTGAAATTGATTCTGAAAATGATTCTTTTATAAAATACAATATCATTTTTTTCAAAATTTAAAATTCGTTTGTTGAATATCGACCGAAATCGCTACCAAAAACTCTAGGGCGCCTCTTACGACACCCCTGGATTGAAATGGGTTACTCTAAGTCAACAATACTCAACAACTTACATTCTTATCTGCACAAAATACAAATACAAGTATTACATACTACATAGAAACGATGTTATAGTACATCGAAGGGTATAAATCTTCGGGCAACCGATAGTTGGTCCGATTTGGCCGATCACGCTTACCGGCCATTTCCATAGAGCATAGAGCGGAGTGGCGGCGCGGCGGCGGCGGGCTTTATGGTTATTAAACTAAATACAATCAACGGTTGCGCCTGCGCGGTAGGGATGTGCAAGATCGTTAATGCAAAATGCTATTCCGTTAAAGCACAGTTTTTTTATTAGTTACATTAGATTTTGAAAAAGTTTATAATTTTGATCTTGATAATAGACTTAAGGGAGTAGAGTTTGCTTAAGTGGTCTGTTCCAATTACGTTCTGGAAATTAGAAGAAAACTGACGACGCTTTTATGAAGAAAATAATGTAAGGTAAACGCATCTTAACGAATTGATCTAAAAAACTATGATGCAGGTATAATACTCTACCTTTACTCACGGCTATAAAAACATGAAAGGAAGTTGAAGATTCAAAATAAACCATCCCTCAACCACTTATGGAAAATAAGAGGAAAAATGAAAGTAAAATGAAAGACGGTGGGTGATGGCTTACCAGCCACATCGCCCAACAATCATTTGAAACCATCTCAACCTAGTCTCTTCGTACGACACCCTCATGAAGTGCTATTTTGAGCATAGACATCCTTATTTCCCAATAGTCCTATAAATTTTTAGAATATTAAAAATATACAAAAATACGGATCTAAATACAGACACGCCATCTAACTAATGCTCATTGTGGGACATGCCAAAGCAAGCCTTATAATTAATTTGTAAATACATGAGATTTGTTTTTATTTCCATTCCAACATGTTAAGATTTGTTTGCTGTATGCAAAGTGTAGCGGCATCCCTTGTCGTTAGTTAGTTCCGTGCGCTCGTTCATAATAATAGTATTGAATGGTGCACGGCGATCGTTCCCTGGAACCGATCCGCGGAGGAGCCGCCACTGCCGCTGTCCTATCCATTAACACTGGTACTCCGAGACTGCGGTATTAACGATATTGCTATAGGAAACGCTGGAATGCCTTGGTTGAAATTTGCATTCAAAATAAGGAAGCGATTGAGTTGGAAAGTAATTTTGGTATGCCATATGTCTCTAAATTAGAACTATACGCTTTTTGTATATCTTTGGTGGCCTTGTGTGCTGCAAATAAATCATGCAGTACTATACAAAGGCGGTTTTTGAAAACAAATGTTCTTTTATGTGTGTTAGAAACAAATTTCCATACTATGGATACCAGTTTAAAAAACCCTTACGCGTATATATCCAGCTCTAAATATAAAAAGAGCTAGCCAGAGCTAAAGCTAAAGAATAAGAAGTTCCGCAGCCACTTTTGGAAGCTGAGTCGTGAAATAAACTATAAAAAAAAAAAAATGGTTGCTAATGTGTCTCCAGCCAGTTCGCGCAACAACCACTTCAAGCCCCATTACTCGCGCCTAATCGCCTCGTCGATATCCACCAAATAGGTAAACGATGTCATATAGGCAGATATAGGAACACTTTTGATTCATGGAACAATTAGTTACTTGTTAGTGCATTGATACAAATCAGACAAAAGGTTCTATGATCACCTGATGAAAAAATGTCAAGTGATGTTCAGAACTATCAAAGTCAGTCTGTCAGTCCCTTGGTCATTCACGGCGCAAAAGCCGTATATAATATAATATGTAGAATACAAAACTCCATCGGTCTAATTAATAAAATCCGCAACATCCTTCATAAGCTACATCTCGTGAGACCCTCGTCCGCGGCGTCTGTGACTCCTCAATTACTCTTATTATTCATCGGAGTCACATCCTCGCCCCGTCATTACTGCTGCCTTTATTATAACCTTTATCACCATCACAATAAGAACTACATGATTTTTAAACAACGCTCATTAGAAGTAAAAGGTCAGATGTGTTATGGAGCTGGGTGTGAGTTATGACGTTTCGTTGTGGGCTGAGGTGGGTTGGTAGGCAAATCACGGGGTAATTGTGGTGACGTGTGGGTCGCGGCAATTGCTGGGTCCGCTACCAGGCTGGCGCTGGTTGTATTTGAAGATATATAAGGGCATTCATTATTAGACCTATGCTGCTCATTTTGTTAGAGAGTAGATTAGATAACCAGAGATCTAGTTTACAACAAATGCATTGAAGTGAGCTATGTTTCAGGACTAGAAAAACGTTCGGTACAATATTTGCGTGGGTTTAAAATAGGAGCTGTTAGATAAGACTTGTATTTATGAATATAACACTTTCAACAGTCGTTTTGTATCGTCTTGGCATTGCACTACCCCATACTTAACTATGGGTGCTTTTAAAAAGTTTGTTAAATTATTTACTTGTGTTCAGCCGTGTAGTGTTGGCTTAGAATGTCACTACCTCTTTCTACGCACAGGTGTCGTAAGAAGCGACTAAGGGTATGGGGCTTTTTATGTGTTTTTTGGGTGATGCGGTTGGAGACCATCATCAACGATACTTTATTTCTTTCATGTTGTTCCCTATCAACTTGCGAATGTGGTTCAGGAGTTTCTAGCTCTCAAGCTCTGGCCACCCCTGGCTAAGGGTCTAAATACAATTTTATTTTACGGCTCTAGCAAACTCTTTTATGGATTTCAATCATGGTCATAAGTAAATGTGAGAAAATATTATAAACGAACAAGCTTTTTTACTTCTGTTTGTAATCAAATTTAGTCTATAGAAAAAAATATTTGGTATAAACTATAGGTGAGAAGGCAGAAGGCTATATTTTTTGAGTCTTAATTATATAACATAACATAAACGTTCACGCCGAATATCCCCGAAGGGGTTGGCAGAGGTACTAATACTTCTGAACATCACGTGACTTTGTCACCTGGTGTTCAGAGTACCCACGTTTTGCATGAACAGTGTACTCACGTGATAGGGGGCAGGCCTATCGCCGTTTTTTTATTTATTTTTTTATTTATTTATTTGCTCAAAAAACAGGTTGCTTACAACAAGATAAAAAAATAAATCTATACATTTCATAGCAACATGCGCATTGTAGAACCTAAAAACTTTTGAGTCAACATGCCTACGATTTTGTGAACATTAATTTAATTTTCAATTTTAAGCGACTTAAATGGACTTACAAAAGAAAAAAAACTTAATCTTAATATTAATAAAAAGGAACTAAAATAAAAAAAACAAATAAAAAGAGGACCATAACAATTACATTATAATTTCATATCTTTGATTTTACTAATATTACCATCAAAAATGTCCAGGTCAGCTCTAAGTCTATTGCATGTGTTCTGAATACGAGTAAGGGGAGCGTGTAAGCCTACATTTGTGCATTTGTGTGTTTTGACTAACTTATAATGAACTTTTAAATCAAAAGAAGATATGAATGACCCAATTAAAATTTCATTTCACACTCAAAATCACCAACATGATCCACATTATAATACGTAAACATTTATAAAATCTAGATTACACGTTTATCATACTAAGGTTGGTTGCGCAGGCTGTGCCGCTCCGGCGGGGTTGGAGGGGGGGGGGAGGTAAATCGTGCTCATTATAATATTAATCAAGGCTCGCTCGCAGGCTGCCATGCAAAGTAACGAGATAACGCGGATATTGCAGATGTAACGATACCAGTCTCACGTGCTCTATGCGCAGCTTGTAAACTACAAAAGGCTTTCGTAAAATAAGATCATCGATAACACCGACATATCACTTAGGTTTTAAGATTTTTTGTAAAAGGCTTACGCAATTTGGCTGGTTATTTTCTGCAAACAAATTTTGATACTAAGGTTTTCTTTTCATACATACGTAAACTCAGGTAATTAGTTTCCATTGGGGTCGGCAGAGACTATGATCGCCACGTTGCATGATCCTGGCAAACCTCTCCACATATCCATACATACTCAAATCGAACTCAAAAGTTCGCGCCATATATCTCCGAAAGGGGTTGGAAGAGGTACTCATTCTTCTGAAGATCACGCAACATTGTCACCAGGATTGTACGAATTCACCGTTAACAACCATGATAAATTAATTACACATACGACTTTGGAAAAGACAAATTGGTGTAGACTCGACTCGGGATTAAAACCTTCATCTTCTGCACGATAGGCGGTGTTCTATCCACTGAGCTATGACGGTCGCTTCATACATACATACATATACTCACGCCATTAGTTCCCATTGGTGTAGGCAGAGACTATTGATCGCCACTTCGTACGATCCTGACAAACCTCTCTAGCTTCGTTTATATCCATCAATCTTTTCATACATGCTCTTTTATTTTCATGTTACTCACAGATTGTAATTGCTAAAACTTCAAAAATATTACTTATCATGCTATATAACGTATACCACGCAGAAATAATTCAACACTAGTATCTAAGTAGGATTTAGAATTTTTCTCCTAGATATTTCCTCTCCTTTTATTGTAAAATAACTTAGATATAAGAAATAGCTGTGCCCCACCGGGTCTTCAATGTAGAACCATGAATTTATCTATAAATAAGAACTGTTATACACATTGTTGAATGCAATAAATGATTGAGTATTGAGTATTAATAGTAGCAGTAAGATCAATGGTCAGGAGAACATTATTTCAAAATATTTATTAATCTCGTAAAAATTTAAAGTATTATTTTTTCAATATGGACACGAGGTGTATGGCCCAACATGACCTTGCGTATGTTAGAGCTGTGCGGCGATCTGATCTGCATAGCAATTACTCTGCAATTCGTGGACATTCGGGTGATGCGCTGATGATGATCGTTATTATGCGCCGGCGCGGATCCTACACCCTACTTAGGGATATAATCGTGAGAAAATATGAACGGACTGAATTTGGCAATTGCAGGATTTCTTTGATTATATTTGAAACTTCTTTGTTGGGCATCATTTTTGAAGACCCAAATATTAGCAGTGTGGCTGAGTTATTTGCTATGTAAATAGGTATAACTTAGAGATTAATTAATAAGAGGTTTTCAGGCAATCCCAATAATCAAAAGTAGGATTTTTCACAAGTAAGTTTTATCTCGTTAAATTAAATCTGGAGTTTTAGTTTCTGAATTTGAGGAGTAATTAAATAAAAGTTTATTGTTAATTACCGGATTTGTAGTCAAGCCTACTTTTTACACTAAATGTATAAGTCCTTTTTTCGAACTTGTCT
Source organism: Bedellia somnulentella (assembly GCA_963576735.1). Classification (NCBI taxonomy): domain Eukaryota; kingdom Metazoa; phylum Arthropoda; class Insecta; order Lepidoptera; family Bedelliidae; genus Bedellia; species Bedellia somnulentella. The sequence continues at coordinate 130,054 of CAUYWD010000002.1, forward strand.
ACGTCGTTCACCGCACCTCTACTAATTAATAATGTTTCCAGAAAAGACATTATGTAGACCGTACAAGTACATATCTGATTTATATCAGCCTATGTTGAGATTATGAATAAACTATTCTGATAATCCACTTAGAAGAAAAACAGCGTATTTCACTAAACCCAATCATGTTAAGTTAGTCCCTAAATCTGTTTATTACCTATTTATTTTCATAGCCTGCTTACCCTTACCACATTTCAGGTATGAGGATATACCTAGTATGCATAAACCAGGTTAGTTATAAACGAAGGTCATTAAGTTCTTATCCTGCTCGCTGATGGTCCTCATCTCCATGTTTAGAACTGATCACAGATAATTGACCATCAACATACCGCGACAATACCGCGATAATTACGCTGCAATTTGATAACAGTCACATAAATCTGACGTTTTTATAGCCAGCTGATTGATTTATGCAATTGTTACAAGGTTCAACAACGAGGTTCTATGTTTACATACATACATATACTCACGGCTATAAATCCCTACAAGGGGTAGCCAGAGCTAAGGAATTAAAAAATTCCTCAGCCACGTTTGGAAAGTTGAGTGGGGAAAAGATGGTAAAATAAAGGTTGTTGGTGATGGGTCTCCAACCGCATCGCCCAAAAATCCTTTAATAAGCCCCAATACCGTTAGTCGCCTCTTACCTACACCCACCGGAAGAAACGCGTAGTGCTATTCACAGCAGTACTATGTTTAATAGGTAAAAATCTAAATTAATATGATATCCGAATAGTGGTTTCTTTGAAATAGCTCAACGTCATGACTGAGACACATATGTGATTACATAGAATGCTGTCCTTCGAAAGAGTCCTTTGAATTTGAGGTGTTTCCAAGTGATGATAACGAAGGCGATACACTCAAACCTGACTAATCTACAGGATCCCTGGAAATGTTCGGCTATTTGTAAATATTATATTGGTATTAATGGTTTTCTCATTGTCAGAATTAGATTGCTTGGCAACTCTAATATTGAAATATCTAAATTCAAAACAACTGTGATAGCTCAGTGCGTAAAACACCCACCTATCATGCAGACAGGCGTGGGTTCAAATCCCGGTATCATTAATTTATCCTGAGGAATATTATAATGAGACAGTGTATTCATAAAAAAAACCGGCCAAGTGCGAGTCGGATCGCGCACTAAGGGTTCCGTACTATCATATATATAGAAAATCCCGTTTGTGTGAAAATCATGGGAGCCAAATTAGGTAAGTAATTTGATTTATGACGTTTAAAAATAGAACTACGGGATTAGATCTCATTCAAACCAATTTTCGTTAGTAGTTTGTATAGTAATACACATCATATATTTTTTTCAGTTTTATCATGCCCATATTTTAGAAGTTACGGGGGGGGGACACACATTTTACCACTTTGAAAAAGTCTCTCGCGCAAACTATTCAGTTTTGAAAAAATGATATAAGATACCTCAACATCATTTTCAAATACCTTTTGATAGATACCCCACACGTATAGGTTTAATGAAAAAAAAAATTTTGAGTTTCAGTTCTATGTATGGGGAACCCTAAAAATTTTGGTTTTTTTTTCAGATTTTATTTTAAAATCTTAATGCGGTTTACAGAATACATCTACTTTCTATAATGTAGTTCTTATAGTTTCGGAATAAACTGGCTGTGACATACGGACGGACGGACGGACAGACGGACAGACATGACGAATCTATAAGGGTCCCGTTTTTGCCATTTGGCTACGGAACCCTAACAACCTCCCCTATCACATAAGTATACTGTGAAACACCAGGTGAAAATATGGTCACCTGAGGATCAGAAGTATTAGTAACAATTCCACCTCTTCGGAAATATACGGCGTTCTTCCAGTTGAGTATTTTGTTATATTCAGAGTTGAGTTTGAGTTAACCCAAAAAAATACGCCTACCCGTTAGCATCCCAACCCCTAAGGCAAGAATTAGGTTTGGAACCTATCACCTGCAATATTTTGTTGCAAAATCGTTCGACGTTTTGTATACTAAGAGTTATATACTCACAATTATAAATCCAGCTGTGTAGTGTCGGCTTAGAATAGCACTACCCCATTTCTTCCGACGGGTGTACGTAAGAGGCGATTAACGATATTGGGGTTTTTTAAGGGATTTTTGGGCGATGCGGTTGGAGACCCATCACCAGCAACCTTTATTCTACCATCTTTTCCTCACTCAACTTCCAAAAGTGGCTGAGAAATTTCTAATTTCTCAGCTCTGGCTACCCCTTTTAGGGATTTATAGCCGTGAGTATATGTATGTATGTATAAAACCTGGTAAGGGGTAGCCTGAGTTTCCTTATCAGAATTTCCTCTGGCAATTTTAGAAATTAAGGAGAAATATTGTGTGATAGTTATTAGTTGGTGATGGGGTTCCAGTATATCACCTATCAAACACTGAAAAAGCCTAAAAAAGCATTAGAAATCTTTAAGCCGTACACGATAATCACTATGAATTCACGTTTTACGTTTAACCGTCCTAATTTTTTCAGAAACTATTGCTTTCTAGTTCTATGATGAGTTTCATAAGTTGATAAACATACAACTGTTATCGATTTGCTCAGCCTGCCATATGACGGTCAATGCTGGTTTTCACGGATCATTGGTCACGATCGATATTGGGGTTCCTCATGACCAGTCTCCAACAACCTCCCTATATTGTTTTTTCATTTGGTAGTGAAAGCTTCCATTGCAAGTATAGGCGAGTGTGTCGCGGCCGAATAATGTTGTTTGTCTATTCAAATGTATTCCTTCGGTCTGTCTGTCTGACATTCCATGAATTTTTACTTTGTAGGGCTCCGTGGACACTTTTTGTAAATATTGTTTTTTTAAGTTCAAAATACTATATAAGAATAGCTAGTATTAGTTGATGATGATATACAATTTAAAAAAGCATATAAGAGGCATATTTTAAAATACATCTATGAACAAAATACTTTGAATCATTAATCTCAACTCAACTCAAAAGTTCACGCCGTATATCCCCGAAGAAGTTGGCAGAGGCACTAATACTTCTAAACATCATGTGACTTTGTCACCTAGTGTTCAGAGTACCCACGTTTTGCTTGAACAGTGTACTCACTTGATAGAAGGCAGGTGATATGTTTATTTACATTTACAAGTTAAAGTGTAACAATCGTTGTTGTAAAATTTGGTGTCATCCGTATTAGTTAAAGTATTGGTTTTAATTAAATCACTCTTTATTAGTCATGATAATGTAATATAATGTATTTTTGTGCGAAGCAAAACTGAGACGAATTTGAATTGCTTGTACTGCAGAAACGTATCCTATCTTATCTTTAAAGAAAGCTTTTGAAAAGCAATTTTTTGTAAGTTTAAGAGCCACCGTGATAGCCCAGTGGGTAGAACACTCGGTTATCGTGCAAACGACTAGTGTTCAAATCCTGGGTCGCGCCTACACCAATTTGTCTTTTCTAAAGACATATGTGTGGTTTATTTATCATGGTTGTTAACGGTGAGGGAAAACATCGTGAGGAAACCCACATGGCTGAGGTGTACTTAGTCATGTGACAGTGTATTCGTACAAAACGGCGATAGGCCTGCCCCCTATCACGTGAGTACACTGTCCGTGCAAAACGTGGGTACTTTGAACACCAGGTGACAAAGTCACGTGATGTTTCGAAGTATTAGTACCTCTGCCAACCCCTTCGGGGATATTCGGCGTGAACGTTTATGTTATGTTTATGTTATGTTTAAGAGCTCTGTTATAACTCTTTCACTGTCTTTTTATACTTGAAACAAAAATTTATTTCAATATCATACGTTTAATTTACCTTACATATCGTGGCGATGTTATTGCTTATTGCCTGTAAAAATATATACAACTGAAATGAGAAAGCTGCTCACATAATCGATATCTCGTCAACCAGCTCGTTATACTAAACGCATAATGACGGTTGATTAAACTGACCTTGGCAGAGAGTCACAGAAATTCCCCGCCGATTTGAATGCAGTAAAACACTCGGATATTCCTCGGACGGGTTGCTTTGAATGTCCCAGTTTTTGTCCGGACGGACCGGACCGGCGGCATGCAAACGTCCGCGCGCTTTTTGTTACCGACCACTTTGAATAAATGAAATATTCATTTGTCATTATGTCCGCACTTGACGTCGGATCCGCTCTCCTTTTTGCCTCTCAAATGTTACTCCGCAATAAAATGAGGAGCGCTCGCGAGTGGCCGCTATCGCTATGAATTACAAATTTCTATCGCTTTGTAGTCTCAAAGTGGCTAGTGAGAGCGCCCGTGTTTGGATAGGGCGGGAGCGGCTGCATTTTAAACTATTTCAATCTAATACAAATATTTTCGCCACGTCTCGGCTCACTCAAGATTAAACTTTGAAAAGAGCAATTTAACACGCTTGGCAGAATATAGAATCTTTGTCTTGGTATCGAAGCAATCTCTTGATGTGATCGAAAATTTTGTTTCCACAATATTTCATTCAAATATTCTTGATCTTGATATTTTATCGAAATATTATTTTATATACATACAGATACTTACGGCCATAAATCCCAAAAATGGGTAGCCAGAGCTTCAGAGCTGGAAACCCGTCATCCACATTTGGAAGTTGATAGGGGACAAGGTGATGGGTCTCCAACCTCGATATGGAGATATATCGAATCGATAAAAAACCAAAACCCTTAGTCGCCTCTTACGATACCCGTGAGTAGAAAGGGGTAATGAAATTCTAAGTCGGGAATACACGGCAATTCATATACTATATATCAAGTAAAGAACATTAAATCAGTAAAGTTTTTATATTAATTAAAATCCATTAAGTTTTTGAGTCAGCCGTTAGTGAGATGCATTATTAATCAGGTGATGCTGTCCCACCGTTGAACTCTCTACGCACTCCAGCAATGGAGACTGTAATGAAGAAAGAATATTGATAAAATCACTATGTTTTTAAAATGAACAGTACCATGTTACGGATACTACTTATAGATAATTTATTAAATCACCATTACTTTTAGCTTTACTTAAATAACTGAATTTATACTGATCAGTCATACAAACTTGTATACCTGATTACGCCAAAACTTTGGTATTAAATGAGCCATGACACTTTCCGTGAGGGAGGAGTTTTGGAATTTGTTAGATGATGTTGTGAATGGGTGTGATCAGAATGAGAGAATTGTAATGTTAGGAGATTTTAATGGCTGGGTTGGTGTGTCACGCAACGGTTGTGAAAAGGTTTTAGGAAAGTATGGTGATCAAAGGGTGAACGAAAATGGCGAGAAAGTTATTGAGGTATGTTTGGCGAGGAATCTTTGTGTTACAAACACGTTGTTTGAACACAAAGATATCCATATGTATACAAGACAGAGAGGAAACGAGAGAAGTATGATTGATTTTGTGATTGTTGATGAAAGGCTGAGAGCAAAGGTTGTTGACACCAGAGTCTATAGGGGCACGAATGTTGGCACAGATCACTTTCTTGTTATATCCCGAGTGAGAGGTCTGTGCACGCGTTGGCGTCATAGGGCCAAAGTGTCAACAACGGATCTTGCGATAATAAAAGTGGAGAAATTGCAAGATGATGAAAATATCAGTGATGAATACGTGAAGAAATTGGATGATAGACTAAGTTGCGTGGAGATGAGGGATGAAATGGAAATAGAAGAAGTATGGAATGTGCTCAAATCGACAATGGTTGAATGTGCGACGGAAGTATGTGGATTGTGTAAAAGGTCAAATAGACCACCAACAAGTTGGTGGGATAAGAGTGTGAAAGAGGCAGTCGAAGATAAGAAGAAAGCTTGGTTAGATTTACTAGCGGTCAGAGCTAGTAAACGAATGGATGCGAGAGTAACAGATGATGTAGTGAAAAGTTGTGAAGATGAATATAAGAGAGTTAAGAATGAGGTTAAGAAGAAAATAGAAAAGAAAAAGCGTGATCTGGTAGAATGGTGTGAAAGGAAACTCTCTGATAATTTCCGGAATAACAAAAAGTTGTTCTGGAAATATGTCCGGAAAGAAAAGGGAGTTTCCCAAAACACGAGAGTGAATGTAGTGAAAGATGATCAGGGTGAATTGGCGACGGATGAAAGTAGCATGAAACGAGTATGGAAGAACTATTTTGAGGGACTCTTTGAAAAAGAGGATGCATCCGTTTCTTCGCCAATCGGCAGTAATGTTGATTGGATCGATGCGATGGGTGCCTTTAGTGAAAGTGAGATCAGTATGGAAGAAATAATGAAAGCAATGAAAAGTATGAAAATAGGGAAGGCGGCAGGGTATGATAGGATAACGATCGAAATGCTGAGGGCTGGTAAAGGGTTGGTGGCTTCTTGGTTGTACTTCCTTTTCCAAAAGTGCTGGTCGAGTGGCAAAGTACCACAAGACTGGTGCAAGGCGGTGATTGTGCCCCTGTATAAAGGAAAAGGGTCACGCCAGGAGGCTAAAAACTACCGCGGCATTAGCCTACTCAGCATTGTCGGTAAATTGTATGCAAAGGTATTGATCGAAAGAGTGATGAATGAAACTGATGAGAAAATATGGGATGTGCAAGCAGGATTTAGGAAAGGAATGGGATGTATGGATCAAATCTTCTCTCTAAGGAGCATCACCGAAAAGTTCTTAGCTAAGAACCAAAAGGTGTATTGCTCCTTCATTGATTTAGAGAAGGCGTATGATAGGGTGGTAAGAAAGTGTTTATGGGAGGTTTTATCCAAGTTCGGTTTGGGGAGTCAACTTATACGTGCATTGGTATCACTCTATGAGGATTCTAGTGCATGTGTAAGAGTAAACGGGGAAAACACTGACTGGTTCGGAATCTCTAGGGGTGTCCGACAGGGATGTGTAGCTTCTCCGTGGCTCTTCAATTTGTTCATGGATGACTGTTTGACAGAGTTGCGTGAAAGTGATTATGGACTAAGAATGGGTGGATTCATCATTAAATGCCTCTTGTATGCTGACGATCAAGTGCTACTTGCATCATCGGCAGAAGAGTTGCATGAGATGATGAATATTGCATGTGAGTCTTTTGTAAGAAAGGGAATGAGGGTGAATGTGGATAAAACAAAAACTATGGTTTTTGAGAGAGAGGTGAATATGACCGAATGCGTGATTGAGATTAATGGTAAGAAAGTGGAACAAGTGAAAGAGTTTGTATATTTGGGTAGTTTGTTTACTAGGGATGGAAAGTGTGATGAAGATATCGAGAGAAGAGTGAAAAAGGGTAATGCGATTAATGGAGCATTGGATGGTCTAATGTCTAGTCAATCGGTGTCCGAAAGGGCCCGAATGGCTGTGCATGATGCCATTCTTGTTCCTACGCTTATGTATGGCAGTGAATGTTGGGTGTGGCAGAAGAAGCATGAAAGCAGAGTGAATGCAGTAGAAATGAGGTCCCTCAGAAAAGTTTGTAATGTAAGGTTATGTGATCGTGTGAGGAACGATGTGATTCGTGAAAGGTGTGGTGTAAAAGATGATATTGTAAGTAAGATAGAAAAAGGAATGTTGAGATGGTTTGGGCACATCGAGAGGATGGATGATAGGAAATTGGTAAAAGGTATCTATAGAGCTAATGTGGAAGGTAATGTTAGTAGAGGACGGCCACGAAAGACACACTTGGACCAAATTGAAAGTGTGCTCAAAAAGGCAGGCGTCCAAAGTATGAAGAATAAAAGAGCATGTATGAAAAGATTGATGGATGTAGACGAAGCAAGAGAGGTTTGCCAGGATCGTACGAAGTGGCGATCGATAGTCTCTGCCTACCCCAATGGGAATTAACGGCGTGAGTGTATGTTCATGTTCTAAATGAGCCATTCTGTAGAGTATCTCAGTAAACGTATACTGTAGGTGCTACCAAGGCTCTACATTGATAATTTTTGTACCTATGTCGTTATAACTGAATTTCCATCTGAAACTTTTTGTTATTTAATACATTTTAGACCTGAAGTTAGATAGTACAAAGTTTTCAAAAAATCAAAATCAAAATCTTCAAAAGTTTTTATAGTTATGTTCATAAATTAATTTAAATTACTTTTCTACATTTTGTAACTTGTATATTATTTACGAATTTTATTTATTCTTTTTTGTTACCTGCATTAGTCGCAATTTCATCATTGAGTCAAATTATTTTCTAATTGAGTTTAAAAGCATAAACCCTGTATCTATTCTACCTAATTGTATTCTAATATCAAATAGAGTTAAAAGAGGTCTAATATAGTTGCATCCTTATTCCTTGAAGCATCCAATACACTGATATAGATCAACAAGCTCGGATCACCGTGAGAGACTCTCTCACGTAGCGTATGATAAAAACTGGAGTACGGAGCGAGGGGGTATTCAGATACCCGCGGGAGGGGCAATTCAGACGCGCGCGGCAGGTCGACGCGCGTAATCGCCGTCCACAAAAACGCGCTCGGCCGACCAGCCGCAATTAACTTTGCTTATCTAATGAGATGAATAATACTTTCTTAATGTTATTACCCTTCATTAAAATGACCAGTGCCTTTTTTATTGAACGTTATGTGGAATGTTACAAGTGTCACTCGGTTGGTTGGATCTGTACGGAAAAACAATTTATAATTGCTAGAAGTTACAAATTTTTATTTAATTTACATATAATAGATATGAGAGAGAATCCTAAAAATAAAAAAATATTGTTATTTGCAAGTCAAATGCAAACTTAATCATACTCGTATCAATTGGTGGAAAAAATATGTTAGCTCCATTCACAAACCTATGGCGCTATGGCGTGGGCTGTAATGTCACTCGTTTAACTCAAAATTAAATAAGTTGGCTGAAGGTTTTACTCTTTGTTATTATTCTATGACTATTCAATTGTCAAGACGTTCACGCCGTATATCCCCGAAGGCGTCGGCAGAGGTACTAATACTTGGAACAGCAAGTGACATCGTCACCTGGTACCCACGTTTTGCTTGGACAGTGTACTCACGTGATAGGGGCAGGCATATCGCCGTTTGATAAGAATACACTGTCATATGGCTAAGTACATCTCAGCCATGTGGGTTTTCTCACGATGTTTTCCCTCACCGTTAACAACCATGATAAATTATGACTAAGATTAATTTACTATGACACACAATTTTGAAGTTAAGGTTAAGACGTGACAATGTTGTGATCAGAAGTCCATCGCAGCTGGTGCTGTTTAGTAACGACGGGATTGGAGTCGATCTATTTATGATTTGTTAATGATATTGATAGTTATAAAAACTCAGTTTAACATTAAAAACCTTGCTTGTCTTACTATTTTAAGTAAATGAGTATTATCTTGAACAATAATCCCTTTCGTAATTTTCGTTTTAACACAATAACGTTTAGCACTTAGAAGTCTAATCACAAGTTCTATTAATTGCGCAGACATTTGCACGTTTAGGAATTTATATTTGATAGCGCATCCCTAAAACATTTCAGTTTTTGACATGTTTTGCATAGTGGCAGCAAAATTAACTGCTATAACCATAACCCCAATTTCGGCAATCGATGTCCGTAATATACATAAAACATGCATAATTCCGCTAAACGACGGATAATTCGGAAGGCGGCTTGGCAAGCAGCTCACGTTAAAAATGTCAATCAAAATTCTCGCTCTACCGTCACAGCCCCCCGCCCGCCGCTACCCCCGCTCCCCCGCGCTCGCCCTGTTAATTGCGGTGGTAATGGTGATCGCTCTTTGACTCAGACTGATTTAAGTGAATCGGCGCATCAGTTTTTATTCGTCAATGATTTAGGGTTGTCACAGAAAAGCAATTTTCTCTTAAAGTATGAATGTAAAGGTTTTGTGAAATACAATATAAGATTTTTGAAGTTATTAAACTATAATTTAGATTGTGAGTATTTTCAAAATATTTAAGAAATTGTGCATAGTCCGCGAAAATTGAATATGCTCAATTATGTAGTAGTTGGAAGATATCTTTTGCTTTTTTTAAATATTTGTTTCAGTGAACAACAAATCATAAGTTGAAGAAGTGAAAAGATTAAAAACAATTCATCTCAAACGAATCCCACACTCCTGGCTGGTTTAACTACGATCGTGTAAATTAATACAAGAATTAGAAGCATTGATTTTGCAAAAAATATTAATGTAACATCAGTTCCATTGCCTTGTTTCAACTAACTAATTTTTACAAAAGATTTTTTATTTTATAGTGATATAATACTCAACTTAATTGTTGAAACATATCTTGTCTAATCACTTTATTTTGCAAATAATAAAGAGTCCACAATCCACATATAGCACAGGGCACAGCCCTACGCACCGCGGCCACCTTTGAGCCGCTGACATAAGATCTTAATGTAATTTCATCGAAATTGTAAAACATACGTTCGATTCGATACTTGGAATTTGTATACTTTTATACAGTTATTTTTATTTATATACAGAGAGGCTGGATTATAGTAAATTGGTGAAAGATATTTATACTGCCAATGTGAATGGTAATTCTAGTAGAGGATCAAATAGAGAATCTGCCTATAATCCGGTGTCCGAATTGTGAAGAATTAAAAGAAATATATGAAATGATTGATGAATGTCGACGAAGAGTTTTGCCAGGAATATACAAAGTGGCTATCGATAGCCTCTGCCTCACTCAGCGGTAACAAATGGCGTATTATATATATTCTATATTTGTGGCTTCAGTTAAATTCAGGAAATGAACACATGTGTAATTCATATACGTATACAATATGATCATATGATTTTATGATTTTTTAAAAATGATTTTTTACACGTAGGTTTTTTTTTACCAATATACAGTTATTTTATTGACATACATACTATACTCATGGCCATAAATTCCAAAAAAGGGTAGTCAGAGCTTCAGAGCAAGAATCTCTTCAGCCACATTTGGTAGTTGATAGATGAAGGTGATGATGGGTCCCAAAAACCACTTAAAATGCCCCAAACCCTTAAAATATTTTAATACTCATGTCTACGTGGACTTCTATTCTTACTCATTACAGCAGGTACATCATAAATATCATAATAATCATGTTTTATTACACCACACATGTAAACATGAAATTAAGTTCATATCATGATGACATTCGTTTTGTGCACGTAAGATGTTTGTGTTACTGGCCAACTCTCAACGAAATGTTTATACACAAACGTAGCCCGTAGTCAACCGTATGGTTTAAGTACTCTTTAGAGTATTCTAGCTTTGTAGTGACGCCCCAGAATGTTTGCACCCTATATTATTATTAGATTTCAACACACCATTCCTACTTGTACATGCCATATGTACATACATATACTCACGCCATTAGTTCCCATTAGAGTAGGCAGGGACTATCGATCACCACTGTGATTGATGCCGTATGTGAATGTATATTTTTGTGCGATGTTGAAGTTGTTGTTGTTGTAAGAAATGCTCGGAGAAGTAGATAATTCCAAAGCTCTGGCGACCCCTTCCAATTAACATGCAGTGTGTAAGTGCAGATACTACATCATTGCTCACCAAATCAATGTATCTATACGCATTTTGTAATCCTTACATTGTATTATCGTCAAGTGCTGGCGATCACCAAACATACTAAATTACTAAACACTCATCCTGCTCAAGTTATCTGAGAGGTGGCGGCGCGGCGGCGGCGGGTTCCCATCGCGCATGCGCGGCGCGGTGTAATTGCGTGCGCACTCGCGCCCATAAACAAGCGCGGGAGTTTGAATATGGCGGCCGGCGAGCGCGCAGACACGACACACATTTATTATATTAACTAGCTCGTATTTATTATTCATTCGTAAGTTTTAGGTGGATAATGAGTTTCTTTCAATGTTGCACTAATTATAATTACAAATATCGAACAAATCAATAATTACAATTCGGCTTTAAAATCAAATCCTACGATTATTTTCCTACAAACTTAGTAAACTTTTTCTTCTTTATCTCATATTTTTCAGTTACATACTTATTATTAACAGGAAATTTTCGTTTGCATGTTGGTTTGTCTGTAATAAACAGGGTCCGAAACCACTAAAAGTACAACTTACTACTTTTAAAAGTACAACTACCCGTGCAAAGCTGCGGTCGTCCATTGTTAATTCAAATAATGACATCACTGTGTTAATTTGTTTGTTTCCGTTGACAAGAAAAAGAGACAAGTCAGCTGTATTTGGGGATGTGATTTGCCTAAATTCAGCCATTCACAAATTAAATTGAAAGATTGATGTATGAAGAAAGATCAGCAATATAACGAGCCCGCTCTACAGTTACCGAGAGCTAGACCGTCTCGCTGCCCGGCTAGCTGCTAGACGCGTGAGTCGAACTCCGCTGTCTGATAATCTAGTTAAATTTATTTATTAAAGAGTGCGCGGCCTCGCCGACGGGAACAATAAAAACCCGGGGCACAGTTACTGTTAGCCCACAGCCCGCGGCACGCTATCGAGATAATACGTAAATTATTACCGAATCCGGCCGCCCACCGCCCCCTGCTCTCGACTTACACTTCTTCAGTCCGAATAATAACGCGGTATCGATGTTTATAAATATTAGTAGTCGTAGAGAGTTCGTGAAGCTCCCTCGATCATAATACCGCGCTATCACTGCTGTCAGACTGTGGAGGCGAGCTGAGATGCATCAGCTCGAGGTTTCCATGACTTGTGTACACCACGCGCGACCGTTCACTATTGAATACTGACTATTCGTATGTTAACTTTTAAAACTTGAGAATTACATTGAAACACACAATGAAAAATTTCGACTACTTTGACTACTATCCCTGCAAGGTGCTTGGTCGCCTGAATACAGCTTAAGTAACTGACTCATCTTCGCAATAAACAACTACTGCGGTCAATCTATACGTGTCATCATGAATATCATATAAATTTTATATATAGCAATACTAATTTCGAGAAGAGCACGATTTAATTTTTATTGCCACCTTGGCAGCTTTTTAAAAAAGACTACAGTCTTAAATGCAGAAGGCATAAGTTCGAATCCTTAGAAGGGCCAACAGCTTTGTGTCTTTTCTAAACGATGGGGTCAATTGTAAATATCCTACATGACGTAGATGTGCTACTTCAGCTAACAGTGTGTCGCCGCAACGTGACGATAGTCTTGTCATATCTTTTTTAGACATAGGCATGAATTTTATGTTTTTGCCATTTTAACGAAGTGAATTTAGTGAAATCCATTTTAAGATAGCCTTTTTTGACAGGACAAATGAGTAATGTGGTAAGGTATAATCATCTGAGTAATTGGCCATAATTGATGTGTATCTGGCAACATCATGCTGTACCGATAACAATGAATGACCTCTCTAACCCAAGTTGCCTTTAATACCACCCCTTATAGAAAGGTAGTAGTTATATTCTGAATCAACTACATTGAACAAAAACATCCCAAAACACAGATGAAATCTGTTAATGAGAGTTTTGAGCTAATGAGCAACGATAAAATTACAATAGAATAGCCGCCAGATACTTTGTTAATCAAACTTATATTTGTAAGGCTTGTGCCTTCGGGTGCCAGTTAGCCTACATTAATAACAATTATCAAACACTCCGAAATACACCTTTAGCTTCATAACTTACAACTTACTATTATTCAAATTTGAGTCTTTTGCACTGTAACTTTAGTTCAAATTTGGTTAACATACTTTTATAAATCTCCTCATCATTTAGGAATATTAAGATGCTGTAGTTTAAATTTTAATCATCATGTTACATCTATCTTTATCTGTTACTTGGTAATGAAAGGAGATATGAAACTTCAGATTTTAAAAGATGATTGATAATGAGATGGTTATCTATTTGAATATTGAATAGTGTTAATATTGATCGGATGGAATGTAATAATTAGTGATATGTTACCGAGGAGCTTCTCTTTATGATGTCTTGTCATGGTGGTGTTGTTTGTAAACATAATAAAAAAAATAGTTTATAACTATTGATACGAGTAGCTTAAGATGAGCTAGTAGAATTTCACTCGATTGGAAGAACCGAAGATTAATTTGAATTAAAACATAATGGGTTAACTTGTGATTTTCATTGCAACATAGATCCTGTTGCCAGATCGTTATGTCTCCACATAAGATCTGGTAAAAACATGAAAAACCCACAAGCTCATTATTTAAGAATAAATCTGAGCTCCAATTAATATGGTCGCGGGCACCGCGCGGGTATGCGTGGCGCGGTTCCCAGCCGCTCGGTACAACTCATACAAACTCATACATGTGCATAAAACCGCATTGCGCCGCGCAAAAAGCCGGCGGTAATTGAGCGGCCGCCGGCGCCGGAAAAAACGGCGCTTCTATGAATCGAGACATTCCCCCGCCGCCGCCGCCGCCGTCGACATCAATGACATTTTTATGAGCCCATTCAGCTTTCAGACGCGAGTGACGCGCATGCGCAAACGTGGACATCGCACTGTTTCCGGGATCCTTACTAGATTAGATATGTACCTATTATGATTTCATTTGCACTTTTATTTGCTTATTGTTCAAAATGTTAGCTTACCTTACTACTTACCTTTACTAAGCCTTCTGAAACTACGTTTTTTTTATTTAAACCTATGCGATAATCGCCAGTTTATCACACACGACTAAAGTGATATGTATTCTTACGGTGATGAGGTCCTATTAAAAAATTGGTACCAAATTTTACTTAAGTCAAAGCAGCTAAATTAGGAAGAGTCGATCTTCATCCCCTGAAAGAGATTGGGGTTTCTGTTCTAATCAAAATCCTAAGAAAACATTTATTTTTAAAACACATAACGCGTTGGTCACCTTAAGTTCATAAAAAACATGATGTACCGTCTTTCTAACGGTAATTTTAAGATATTTCCCAAAATTAAATTTGTAATACTCGATATGTTAAATTGAAACTTTGAACTCTTAAATTCTAAAAACCTTGTCTCGTGTAGCTGTGTAGTGTTGCCTCAGACTAGAAGGTGTAGTTTTGTACAAGGTGACTGGATATTAGGTTTCAAGTGGTTTTATAATATTAGCTTTGTCGCATAATCTTTCACCCAATTATTTTCCAAAACTTCTGTATGGTTTTCTTCAAGATGATTTCCCTCACTACAAAAATTTGACAAATAACCACAAGATGATATAAGATTAATTAACTACTTGCAAATATGGCTGTTGTTCCTCGGTTCTATCAAAATCAGTTTTTTACTCTTTATTTTCTTTTTGGTTCATAAAATGGGTTTATGACCCACCTGCAAGATAGTCAAAATATGGTGATTGAATTGATAAGCAGACTATATACCGTTAATCATATTGTCATATCACAACTTCTCTCTTAACCGAAAGAAATGATGCCGTGCTGTTGTAATCGGATACAACTGAGGAAGTGATTCAAAATCATTCACTTTGTACTGTCAATTGAACCTAGTAATATATTTACTCATCTTAATTTTTTTTTCCTATAACTTATATAACTGAGAAATAATTTGATAGCCTCAACGCCCATTAATTGACATGCTTTCATACGAAAAGGACACTAATCTGGTTACTACATTCAACTTAGCTTAACAATGGATCGATTATAAGAAGCGTACTGACCTCGTGGCCAAAATGAAAGACATGTTGACCAAATAGCGTTGGAAGCGGAAATATGTTGAATGGAGTATGGTGCGCGGACGCGTGTGTGTGTGTGTGTGTGTGTGTGTGTGTCTGTGTGTGTGTGTGTGTGTCAAATGACAATCACACACACGTCCGCCCTGTCGAAGACGGATCAAGCGGGTACAAATGACCGGTCATATTAAAATTGTATTGCAAGTTCTCGCTAACCTGTATCGGAGAGCTTTCAAAAGTTTTTTGAGGAGTATGTATTGTCCATAGTTCTGCCTTTCTCATCTTTCGTTCTTTCTATAACTAAAGGTAACAAATATATTACGAATTTCGAAGCTCACAAATCGAACAATTAATTCGCAGTAAATGTAGACAAGAGTTGGATTTATGTTTAAGAATATTGAGTACATTTACATATTTTATTGCATATAATACACTTAGAGTAGAAATTTGAAATGATAATCAATCTAGAATTATAATGAAAAAATATGAATATTTGACATATGTTTATAACCATATTGATAATGGCAGCTATTGTAAAAAGTAAATTAATTATTCCTGCAAATCAAAAAGACAATCAAAACAACAAATTATAGGTAGTATTCGATCGGATTTCTTAGATTTCATTGATGGCTGAGTATATTTTTTTGACATTATGGTAGATTGTTTTAATATAAAGTACGTGCAAAACGACTGCAAGTAATAATTAATACGAAATGTCGTCATACGTTGTATAGACTGTTCGTTGAGTGATTATTATTCATGAGAGCGACCTCATTAGCGTGGTTCAAACGATTTATAGATATTAATATTCCGAGTACGTATATGGCGAATAAAATGTGAAAAATCTGCATCGATAATACGCCTAGATACCCCGCGATTGATACTTCGCAGTAAGTCACACTACATTGCTGCTACGAACTAGCTTTTCTATTGATAACGCTGTCATAACACGCAATGGAAATCAAAGATAGGTGAACTGTGATATTGTTGAGTGGGACAGGTAATCAGTGAGTTCTCACGCTCAGCACACTGCGCATAGTTTAAAAACTACTTGATAATTTAACTTCGTTCTTGCGCGCAGTTAATGCATTCAATAAATGAGAGAACTCGAATGTACAACTCATGTTTTACGCCTAGAAAGCCAAAAAATACTGTAAACAAATTTATCTATGCTTTGATTGTTATCAAAACGTTAACATTAACATGTCAATGTTATTCATCTTTCCATCTTTATTTATTTATTTATTACATCTTTCATGGGGTTATGCGTAAAAATGTATAATAAAATACCTGAGGACATTTTAAATTTAACAGAAACAAAATTCAAAGCAGCAGTTAAAAGAAATCTTAGTTCGAAAGCCTATTACAATGTCAATGATTACATTAATGATGAAGTGGCTTGGTGTCATCAGGGCTCTGTGCAGGATGTTTCCGGGCTAACACCAAAATTGTAATGGACGTTAAAAAAAGATGTGTGTTGACGAGTTTCTTACGGGTTCTTCTCTCAACAAAACACCTTCCGAATCCGAAGTAAACTTAGTATTAAGTTAAAATTTGACGTTCAAAAAACAAAGATTTATCTTTTTATTTTGAAATAAATGATTATTTTATTTTATTTTATTTATTTTTATTTCATTATTTGACTTGAAATTTGAGTTGCCGTGTAGTGCCGGCTTAGAATGTCGATACCCCTTTCTACCCACGGGTGTCGTAAGAGGCGACTAAGAGTATTGGGGCTTTTTATTGGATTTTTGGGCGATGTGGTTGGAGACTCATCACCAAAAACCTTTATTTTACCACCTTTTTTGTTGGTACCTTTTTTCAGCTAACCAAACTCAACTTCCAAAAGTGGCTGAGGAATTTATAATTCCTTGGCTCTGGCTACCCCTTCTAGGGAATTATAGCCGTGAGCATATGTATGCATGTTGACTTGAAATCTAATGGTAGCATAGTGGTAGTCATTGAGGAATTGAAGATGGTATGGTTGAGGTTACTTCAGTAGAGCACGACCAAATAAAAACTATTTAGATAAAATAAAAAAGAATCGGCTTATAATCTCAGAAATATACGGCGTGAATGCTCGACTACAGTTTGAGCGCTCGAAGTGAGAAGAATAAAAAGCATGTATGAAATTTGTAGTCTTTGATGATCTGCGAGAGGTATGCAAGAATCGTGCGAAGTCGCTTTAAAGTATTGAATATTGAAATCAAGTTAATATTGTTTAAATCGCAGTTGATTTTTTTTTACGAAAAACTATAATTTTGGATGGTGAACAAAAATCCGTCTTTTATCCGAAAAAAGGTACCAACGAAAAGTAAGGAGCCAGAAAATTGTCATTTTTTATTTTATTATTAAGAATTATGCTTTTGAATTATGATTATAGCGCACTGTGTTTTTAAATTAACCACATTTTTATTCGTGATTATGGAAAGATAAAAAGATGACAGTTTCAGTTGAGTTTCAGTTATACCCACGGCATATTATATTATATGAGAGGGTCGAATCCAGAAAAGTAGCGTGTAAAGCGCGATTAACAAGCTGAGCTGAAATAATTTCATATTTTCACAAGGGGTATGCCTTTATATTTTATATTGTATTGTAGTTTATATTGGGTGGTTTATTAGTAAAAAAAAATATGGAATAAAAACCAATGGCAGACTTTTACTTAAGATGTGATAATTTGCTCAGTAGTCCATACAGAATTACACATTCCCCCATGCTGCCCCCTATCACATCAACTCTCAGGCAAAACTCGTCAGGTGACAAATAATGTGATTTGATGTGCAAATGTATAAATGAATATACCACTTTTTCCATGATAGAAGGCGTAAATGCTGTATTCAGGAACTTAATTCAAGATCTATAGGTACTACTAATGAATTCTCAAAATTATAATTTACCTATCTTTTATTGTAAAACAGCCAACAGCACCTAAATGTCCAGATTCAAATATATTATATTAAATATATATACATACATATACTTAAGGCTATAAATCCCAAGAAGCCAGAGCTTTAGAATGAGAATTTCCTTAGCTACTTTTGGAAGTTTAGTTGGGAAAATATAGTAAAATTATTATCTATAAATACATTTGATGAAAACATGTTCTCTATTGAAATGATCTCCTAGCTCCTGCTGACGTAACCACTGCGACCGCGCCGAGTCCGTCCCTGCGGCATACGAGTACCGCGCGGCGCACCTCGGACTCGCGGACGCATTCATGCGGTTTTTGCCGCCATTTTACATATTCATGGCGCGGACCCACTTGACAGCTGATTATATAAATATATTTTTTATTATCTATGATTTATGAATATTTTATTTTGCTGCAAACAAATCAAACTGTGACAGCTTCGCATTGAGATTTGGTTTTTGTGATTTTCAACTTTGTGCTGCAAATAACGTTACAATACGCTATTTGTTACGGTTACAATAGGCTATTTGACTAAGTTTTGAAAACTATCTTACGGTGTTAATTTGTTTATAAGGAGCCCTAAAAAAATATATTTCTGTCTTCATTTTAGCTATTTTATTAAAAAGTCGAAATAGAAAATGCAATATTCAAATGTGCCGCGAAAACGCCACTTTAAGTAATATGGCGGCTGTAGCACAAATGACGTCAATTCCGCATTAAACACCAATGAGCGAAGCGATACACTGACTATTTATGCGCGATCTACGTCATTATAGAAATAGCCAATCACGGTCGTTTTTAGTCACGTGACAGTTGCATCAAAAATACTTATTTTAGAAGACTGATTTTAGTGAAATAATGCAATATTTTTATCTCGCATTATTACATATTGCTCCAAAAAAGAAATATTAAGACTAATAGCCTATTGCAGGTTACACCAGTAAAAATACATTTATTTTGCCTTTTATATCAATAAAAAAATTCAATTAAAGATTTCAACACATACATAGATCGGTAATTGCAATTGTATAGATTCCTCTGTGGAGAGATAATGATATATTTTTAGAATTAAATCTGCTAGAATTAATACAACCCTGAAAGCTTCGTGAGAAGACCACTGCTTCTAATGTAAAGAGCCGTGAGTTCGAATCGTGAGTTGAGTATACACCAATGTGTATTTTCTTAAGTATAGGTGTGGTTAATTTATTAAGTTGGTCTGACCACTAATACGAGAATGCACTGTCAAAGCCGAAAATTAGTTACTCCGAACACCAGGTGATAAAAATTAGTCGACATTTTTTTTTGGGTATTAGTATTTACGTCACACCCTCTGAATATGTACGATGCGAACGTTGAGTATAAGAAGAGATTTAGGAATTTCAAATGGATGTTAATGTTAGTGGAGGAGTGGTGTCAGTCCGAAATTTTATGGCTAGAGTATATGAACATTAAGCACATATATGAAGAAACAGTGATGAATATTAAAAAAGGGCAAGAGGTTGGTTAGGTTCATACAAATTTTTTAATGGCAACTTGGAATGTGCATAAATTTTGATAACTAGATCGGGGACCACTAATTATCTACTAGAAAATGGCACCAGTCTCTAATGTAAATAGCATAAGAATAGTTTGTTAACTCACAAGATAAAAAGTGGAATACTAAGTGATCAGTTCGGAATCGTATAAACAAAGTAGATGTATAACGTTGTAGTTCAGTATTGCGTGTGCGTAGTTCGGTAATTGCACTAGTTGCGTCCGAGGAACCTTACCAATGTGCATACATTAGTACACTGCAGGAACTACTTATGTGGTCTACGCGTATTTTATTATCACCTAAGTGATACTTCATTCCTTTGATTGATGTTGTTGTTACTGGATCAACATCAGTAACGGCCCTCTCTCATCTCTACATTCAGGGGAATACGTTGAGAAATCTTCTAATCTAGAAATATCTCCAAGATTTGTGCCATAAAATTCTGTAAACTGCGATGATAAAAACAATCTGTTGTAAAAAAATATGGAAAATACTATATTTGAGAGTTGTCACTTTTTGCCGCGAATAGACTTTTCATATTTTTGTCCATCTATCAATCGCTTATTTATATATTTATTTATACATAAACCAAGCAATCATGCTGTAAAACAGGTCAGAAAAAGAAATAACACTAGATACCTAACGTTCGCTCGCCTCCTATAAACCCTAACCGTACGTCGAATCGACGAGCATTTTTTTAAGTGCTTTATTTAAGTAATGTAGTGCCATATACTGTAATATTTATTATTTATTGTATGAACCAACTAGTATTCTTTAAAATAAAACAATCAACTTGTGTTTTGATATAATTATATTTATTTGATTAGTCCTCGAGTGAGGCACCATTTTCAATGAGGTGAGTTCAGACATTAGGTACTAAAAAAAATAAAAATAAAACAGTACTAAGAAATCATTTTTTCTTTGAGCAATCTTAAAGACAATAATTTTATTATTTAGAAAAAAAAATAAAACATTTGTTTTTATGCTCGTCTCCTACATAAATCTACCTTATTTTCACCGAAATTGCAGTGTTACCTTTTGTGCACAATGACTTCATCATGCGTCTTTTTTGTAGAAAAATATACCACAGACGTTTCTTTTCTCTTACTTGTTGCCTCTGGCAACTGCAGATCACACTCAAATGATTACTTATCTTGGTCGTGAGATTCATTCTTGAAATTATATCTTTTATATGCGACGTAATGTAATAAATAGTAAGAATTTTCAGTGTGATTTTCAGCCGCGGTTTAACAAGCTGCAAATTCAGTTTCTTGTTAAATCATTAGTTTTTTCTGTACAGAGACGTTATGTTATGACAGTAAATAATGTACCTGTTGATAGATGCTATTCTCATCATCCCATAATTAACTCACATTCGCCATCGATTTCTTTTTCTGTTGCATGACAAAACTGAGCACGTTTGCTTTAATGTGTCTACACCACTTTAGAGATACCATTGTAATAAGTTCGATGATGCATGGCTTCTTTTGTGGGATTGACGGCGGCTTTTACATCAAAAAATGTATGTAAACTACTTAGATGGTTAAGATGGACTTTTTTGATGATTGTCACCTTCAACATGATTTTCTTCAAAATTTTCTTCATTTTTGCCATTAAACAAGTCTTTCTAAGGATTGTTGTCTTCCTCTTCTAATAACAAACACGTTACATACATATCGAACAGTACTTAATTTGCATCCAGGATAAAAATTGCAAAAATGTATAAACTTAAGTTGTGAAAAATATACACACAAAATCTAACCATTCGTTGAAACGACGAACATAACATAAACATAACATAAACGTTCACGCCGAATATCCCCGAAGGCGTTGGCAGAGGTACTAATACTTCTGAACATCACGTGACTTTGTCACCTGGTGTTCAGAGTACCCACGTTTTGCATGGACAGTGTACTCACGTGATAGGGGGCACGCCTATCGCCGTTTTGTACGAATACACTGTCACATGACTAAGTACAACTCAGCCATGTGGGTTTCCTCACGGTGTTTTCCCTCACCGTTAACAACCATGATAAATTAACCACACATATGTCTTTAGAAAAGACAAATTGGTGTAGGCCCGACCCAGGATTTGAACACTAGTCGTTTGCACGATAACCGAGTGTTCTAGCCACTGGGCTATCACGGTTCTTACTATCACGGTTTATCACGACATATCTCGAAAAATAGTGTACTTACCTGCTGGACGCGGTTGCCTGCCAGTAAAGGTCGACGAACACTGAGTTAGCTAGAACTGTTGTTGTTATAGCCGTAAGCACAGAAAAAATACAACAAATTTTCTGTCGTGTACTCGTCGCATCAACGAAGGTTAGGTGTCTAGGGTTAAAAAGCAGCAAATCTGTCTTCGCATCATTATCAAATATGTGAACTGATATTCAAGTATCAGAGTATTGAGTTTTCTTGAAACCAATGAAAACCCCAGAAAAGTATTCAAGAACGCAATTTCCACTTTAGTTTCATGAATGATGATACAAGTTTTGGTTCATTCTACTTTTGATTGGGGAATTAATTCATCCAAGAACTAGTCAACACTAAGTCGTGACCTGTCATCATGTTTAATGAATGATACATAAAATTTTAAAATCATATTTGTGGAAAACAACCGTAACAGCGCAGTGGGTAGAACACTAGTCGACTATGCAGAGAGGAGTGGCTTCAAATCCCGATATCGGGCTTACACGAACCTCTTTTCGAATTGAATGTCTTTTCTAAAGCAATATATGTGGTTGATTTGTCATTGTGTTTAACGATGAGGAGAAACATCGTCTGGAAACCCTCAGTTTTCCTTAGTTATATGACAGTGTATTCAAACAAAAAGGCGATAGGTCTGCCCCCACCACGTCAATACACTTATCAATTAAAATAAAGGTGCTCTGAACATTGCTGACAATAATGATACGTTCAGAAGTTTTAGTACCTCTACCACCCCTTCGGGGATATACGACGTCAATGTTTGAGTTTGAGAAGTCTTGGTAAAGAACATTTTTTTGTATCCTTTCTTATCATGTCAGCAAATAAACGCTCGCCTGATGAACACATTGTCAGGCTAAGTTCTCAAGTATAGCCAGAAACAATTAATTTATATGCACCTTACATACATACATATACTCACGGCTATAAATCCCTAGTAGGGGTAGCCAGAGCTAAGGAACTAGAAGTTCCTCAGCCACTTTTGGAAAGTTGAGTGGGGAAAAGATGGAAAAATAAAGGATGTTGGTGATGGGTCTCCAACCGCATCGCCCAATAATCCCTTAAAAGCCCCAAAACCGTTAGTCGCCTCTTACGAACACCCACCGGCAGCAATGGGGTAGTGTTATTCTAAGCCGACACTACACAGCAAATATAACAATGCACCATAATATAACAATAACGTAAAAAAGTCATTTAAAATTTCTCACAACCCATTTATGTCCCCACCAAGGGGCTCGAGCCTACCCTATATAGGGTGATTTGGCCTTAGTCCTTTAAAATATATGCTTTTATTCAATGCAGATGCTTATATTGTGTAACTTTAAAAAACTTGACTTTGAAACTCATATTGTACATCTACGATACAATGAAATTTACTTACTGCATCTTTCTAATGTAAATAAACTCTGAACCAATTTTGGTCGCAGAAAACCTTCCAGAATAGAGTAAGTAAGGCCCCGCCCGTTGTCTTGTGCAGCTGTGATGTGCTATTTATGAATAATGTTTTATTCTGTCGGCGTGCGCCCCCCACCCCCTCCCAGCGCGGCCCTGGACCACCCCGGGGGCGGTGGGGGGCGGTGGGGGGCGCCGGGGGGCGGGGGGCTGCATCTCCTTATATCTACTTACGTAGCTGCGATGCAAACCGCTCCTATGTAGAAGTTGAACACCTATTGAAATACGGGCTTAACTTTTACTTGATGCTGCTGAAGATTTATTTTCTGAAAATTCTTGATATATTATTTTATTATTTTGTATTAGCTAAGATAAGTTTAAAATTCAATGAAGACTTCGATATTTTAGGAGTATGCATTTATTTTTGTTGTTTAACTAACATTTTGACGCCTTATTGAAAGTATTGAATGTATATTATTAAAATACGCGTAATGTCATCATTTACAAAAGTTAAATTAGAACCAATATTCGAAATATCTTATGCAATGCAAACAATAAAACGGATTATCAAGGTTTTATTATTCATCATAAAACATTGCTGTGTAGTGTCGGCTTAGAATAGCACTACCTCATTTCTTCCGGTGGGTGTACGTAAGAGGCAAATAACGGTATTGGGGGCTTTTAATGGATTTTTGGGCGATGGGGTTGGAGACCTATCACCAACAACCTTTATTTTACCATCTGTTCCCCACACAACTTTCCAAAAGTGGCTGAGGAATTTCTAATTCCTTAGCTCTGGCTACTCCTTTTAGGGATTTATAGCCGTGAGTATATGTATGTATGCATAAAAAAAACTAAAATAGTGTAATTAAAATTCTTTCAGCACAAGTAATTTTAACAGCAATGAAATTATTTAACTTTTTACTTCGATGGATGCTAAATATGTGGAAAACATTTGAATACAAGGCACATTTCAATGGAATAATGGTGTCTCTTGAAAGTAGTAAAATGATGTATACTCTAGAGATTTCAGAATAGTCGGAGGAAGTTCGCATTCTTTGGCTCACAGTTATTGCTTGCTTTGTTTTTGCGGCGGGGGTTCCCCTGGTGCGGCCCTGCTGGGGGGGCGGCGGGGGGCAGCGCGTTTAATTAATGGAATAACTCTCGCGCTGTGCTCGACCGCCCCCCCGAGGGGGTGCTGCATGCGCCTCATATCGCTATTAACTAGATATTAGTGACGATTCTGATACACGTAGGTAGTTTCGATTCAGCAATTCTTATGAGGTAGGTTATATAAATGCACCTTAAGATATGTTTGGTCAGTGTTGGATCGTTACTGTGATATAATCATAGAAATATAAACTTACACCTCCTCAGGACCCAGAATCTAGTCACCTTCCAACTGGGCCACGGGAGTAATTAAATAAACATGAGTACATTTTATGCTTTTGTGAAAGTCGTTTGAAAACAAAATTTAGAATATTTTTTTAACTTTAAAATCAGTATCATTATGTATATATCAAATAAATCTCGATCACTCCCAGCTCCCAAATAATATAATGTTCGATTCCAGTTGAAAATATAAAAAGAATCTCAATCTGTATATACTCTGTATTCATATGTATTCCTCCTTCAAGAAGGCAGTCTTTGTCCTGTCCTCCTCCTGCCTCCCTCCGCACACCTTACATTATTATGATTTACTGGAGCGCAGTTGCAGCTGCACCCCCCGGGGGGATGGGGGGGGGGCAGGGGTAGGGGTGCAAGTCAGTAATAAAGCTGGCAATATTTCACACTTAGCGCGTAATGAGCGCGCGCCCAAATAATTGGATCACGTATATAACTCATTATTACTTCGCACCTCGGCCGCGTGACTGTATCATTACCCTGGACCACCCCGCCGCCCCCCACCGCCCCCCGGTATGGGACTCTGCTCATATTAAACAGTTGTATCTATTGACATCTATTGCTGAAATTAAACGGCAAGCCATTGTTGCTGAAGCCACTTGAAAAGTTACTTAAAAACATCATTTACATCCTTGGTATCTAAAACTGACCAGTCATATTAATGATGAAGTAGTGTAATTAAGTTTCGATATTTTGTAGCCATATTTTTACCATATAAAGTAAATAGGTAAAAGAGATACATACATATACTCACGGCTATGAATCCCTTGAAGGGGTAGCTGGAGCTAGGGAATCAGGAATTCCTCAGCCACTTTTGAAAGCTACGTACGAAAAGATGGTGGAATAAAGGTTTTTGGTGATGGGTCTCCAACCACAAAATCCATTCGTTATTCACCTCTCACGTACACCCACCAGAAGAAATGGGGTAGTGTTATTCTAAACCGACACTACACGGCAAAGAGATATAAAGAGTTAATGTGAATCGTAATATCAATAGAGGATGACCACGCAGGAAACATTTAAATCAAATAGAGAATGCGCTGCAAAGACAAATGCATGAATGTAAACTAAGCCTCACAGGTTACCCAAGATCCTACCAAGTGGCATTTAATGTTTTGACAAATACTAGGCTGTTTAGTGTCGGCTTAGAATAGCACTACCCCATTTCTTGCGATGGGTGTACGTAAGAGGCGACTAATGGTATTAGGGCCTTTAAGGGATTGTTGGGCGATGCGGTTGGAGACCCATCACCAACAACCTTTTTTTACCATCTTTTCCCCACTCAAATTTCCAAAAGTGGCTCAGGAAATTCTAATTCCTTAGCTCTGGCTACCCCTTCTAGGGATTTATAGCCGTGAGTATATGTATGTATGTATGTAAGCTAAATATCTAGTGACTCTCTTAGGATTTTCAAAATAAACTGTATTATACACAATCTCACACACACAGACACATACAAAAACGCAAACACACACACAGACATACATACTTACATACACATACTTTCGAGGATGCAAAAGCATGCAATTGATTGCAATCTACATGTATTTAGTTAAACATACATATATGCTCACGGCTATAATCCCTAGAAGGGGTAGCCAGAGCTAAGGAATCGGAAATTCCTCAGCCAAGTTTGGAAATTTTAGTGGGGAAAAGATGGTAAAATAAAGGTTTTCGGTGATGGGTCTCCAACCACATCGCCCAAAAATCCCTTAAAAGCTCCAAATCCGTTAGTCGCCTCTTACGTACACCCACCGGAAGAAATGGGGTAGTGTTATTCTATGCCGACACTACACAGCACTATTTAGTTTAAGTTTTTCAATTAATATAATTAATACTAACTTATAATTCTCTCTTTAAGAGAACTTATTCTATTGGTTAATATCTATCTTATGTTACTTCTAGTTTATAAACATATTTTTTAAGAAGCTGAATTGTTTGTGAACCAATTTTATGGGTTGAGCACAATACTTATTTTAAGTTTACAGGACTTTGCCCTTTTATTAAGGAGTACGAAACTAGATTTGTGTACATACATACATACATACATATACTCACGGCTGTTAATCCCTAAAAGGGGTAGCCAGAGCTGAGAAACTAGAAGTTCCTCGGCCACTTTTGGAAAGTAGAGTGGGGAAAAGATGGTAAAAATAAAGGTTGTTGGTGATGGGTCTCCAACCGCATCGCCCAAAAATCCCTTAATAGCCCCAATACCGTTAGTCGCCTCTTACGTACACCCACCGGAAGAAATGGGGTAGTGCTATTCTAAGCCGACACTACACAGCATAGCCGACACTACACAGCATAATTGTGTACTTCTCATCAATATAGTTATTATTTAGTTATTTATGGCAATATAATGAGAAGAGTATGCGACAATGTTAGTAGAGGACTACCACGGAGAACCAATTTGATCAAATAGAAAATGTGTGAAAAAATTTTGAAAAGCTTTGTGAATGTAGACGAAGACAAAATGGCCATCAATAGTCTCTGCCTACCCTAATGGGAACTAATGGCGTGAGTATATATATGTATGAATATTGTATAAGTTGCATTTATACAACTGTTTAATTATACTTCTCAAACTGAAACGTTCACGCCGTATGTTCCCGAAGGTGGTATCAAGTGACATTGCCGCGTGCTAGGACAGTGTACTCATGTGATCTCGCCTGTTGCGGTATTGTACGAATACAATATCATATGACTAACAACAATTAAGCCATGTGGGTTTCATCACAATGTTTTTCCTCACCGTTTACAACCATAATAAGTGAACCACACCTAAGACTTTACAAAAGACAAATTGGTGTAGGTCCCACTCGCGATTTGAACCCACCAACCCAATGTGGAAATTAGTATCAGTTTAAGTTCCCTAGATTTATTTATTTATTTATTTTTATTAGGATAGATGATAATGATTGATAATCTAGCAGTCAGATTATAAGACGATAAGAATTTAATGTGAATCACATTTTTCACTTATTAAGTCCAGCACACCTCACTTACTTGAAGCAGTTGTCAGCAAAAACTGTAATAAAAACCTAAAATGCCAATCTATAATCTCTACTTTCTTTGTCTACAAATTAATGAATATTCAAGCGAAATTAACGAGTGGTTGATCCAGTGAGCGCACGCAACAAGATCGTTCAACTTTAACATTTCCCCTCCCGGGGGACGCGGGGGCGGCGGGGGGAGGCAGGGGGGAGTGCATATACATCGTGTAATTTCACCCTTTATCCGCGATGCGTATGCGCCGAGTATTAGAAGAAAGTTCTCGCGATGTTCAATAATTGGTTCCAATACTTATGGACGTTTTTATGTGACGATGGCGGAGTAGACGAGACACTGTATTTACATAGCACACAGACAACCACTATCAATCTGTGAATCATATGATCCAGTTTATTTTGGGTACTTATTTTAGTTATAGAACATTAGTTTTCTTGAATAAGTCGGAGCTGCAAGGTTGATTTAAAGAAAGAGTGAATTATTTCAACATGTCCCGGGTGCTCCCAATACTAAATATTTATCATTATCAAATACCTGCCTGATTTCGTTTTATAAAAATGTGTATTTAAGTGTTATTATTATTAACATACCAATAGGTACTTTCGTATACAGTACATAAATAAGGAATAGCATATGATTTGAGATACAAGGATTAATCATTTCTGAAATCCGTCAATGCTAGAAACGCCATAAATGCAAGATTTAATATAGAACGTAGAACTGTATACCTTTGCGAGTACGACAACGTACTTAAGATAATGAATTTCCCTCATCATTGCCATTGACTTTTAAAACTAATGGAATGCCCAGGACGAGAGTAGCGCAATATCCAGACGTAATCGTTCTGTAGGGCAAGCACGAGCACTATTTTATCGACACGATAACGGTTGGAATGAGATGGCAGTATACGATACTAATTAAGTGCGTAAGAGATGGCTGCTTTATCCCACGCGATAACTAGTTTAAACACGGCTCGTGCTTGCCCTTCTGGAGACCTTCAGGGGAGCGTTTGAGCAGTAGTGAACGTCGTCGGTTGGCTGGGATAGTAAGGTGGAATATGGTATTACACATAAATGCTCGTATACCGCTTTGAATACCTAAATATATAGTAAGCGATTGCTAATTAGGTACCACTTTTTATTTATCACATTATCACCTTCGAAAGTACATTGTGAAAAAGCTATTAAAAAAAGTATCGTTGATGATGAAAAGAAGTCATGTACCTCGTGGTAACTATGTGGTTGATATGGGGATGTGTTCTTCTAACTCAGAACAAGCGATGTCTTCAATAATGGTATTTCAGAGAGTTGTTTAAGTATTTAGTATAGTATATTAGTAATATTAAGAAAATATATATTTGCTGTGTAGTGTCGGCTTAGAATAGCACAACCCCATTTCTTCCGGTGGGTGTACGTAAGAGGCGACTAACGGTATTGGGGCTTTTAAAGGATTTTTGGGCGATGCGGTTAGAGACCCATCACCAACAACCTTTATTTTACTTACTTTTCCAACTCAACTTTCCAAAGGTGGCTGAGGAATTTCTAATTCCTTATCTCTGGCTACCCCTTCTAGGGATTTATAGTCGTGAGTATTTGTATGTATGTATGTAAAAAAAATATTACTTAATGCTGTAACCGAAAAAAATCTCAGCTTGATATGTTTATAAAAAAATAAATAAATATTAAAGACTAAAAATTTATCTAATTAAAAAGACACATTGTAAACTAGCTAAAACAGCTATTTACACACACACACACAAACACACACACACACACAAGCATCGTAATTTAATTTTAATTTTCTATCTGTTATAATAGTTGTGATTAAAAAATCTGTAAGCCAATCATGTAAGGTCACCTGCAACACAGTATGTAACCTAGTGTGGGGACCGTTGATTCTCTTTGATGTTACATTTTGATAAAAATAAATGAGTTTGATTTTTTTTATTCGACATTTGCGAGTCCGCTCATCCGCGACAAGTGGGGGAAACTGGACTGAGATGTATAAATATTTTCTGACCATAAATTTGTAATTCTAAGTTTGATTTTGTATTTAATCGTGTTTGTATGAATTATAAAGAAACATTTGTAACTTCTTTTAAAATGTCCTAATAATTAATAGTTTGAACTTTTATAACCAGTTTTTTGTTTAATTATTTTATGTATCAGCATATATTTTGTTCATACTTTCAAATTATCTGCGATATATTTCGATCACAAGCAATTTTATTAACTGTAATAAAAAATATACCGTAGGCTACCGTTCCCTTAGACGAAATAAAAACTCTTGTTCAAACTTGCGGAACACCCGCACAAATAAATGAAAAAAAACCGCGCAAAAAAAATGAAAAAAAATGTAAAAATAAACCTCCACCTTTGTGTACACAGTAACGTCACCAAAAGTGCGTCGTTTCATTAGTACCATTTATGACACATGACAGATGTGGCTGACAACCGACAGCCAGATCTGTAACCTTCACATATAAATATTTCATTTTCAAATTGGTGCCATATTCCCCATAAATGACGTGGAGGTTTTACTTATTATAACACTGTTTCGATCAATTGTTGTATTTTAAAAAAAATATATATATGTAAAACTAACGCATAATGACAGATAGTGTTACAGGTGCTAACCTGTTCTCTTACAGTTTGGCTGATATCCATCCAGTCCCTTTAAATTTAATTCGTTTTATCTTGACGATGAACCGAGTGAAAGCTATCATAATTATAATGCATTTACATTTAAAACAATGTTGACCATGAACTATTACACGGAGCTGCTCAATCATTCAGCAAAGCGATGCAGAACTGTGGCGCCAGAGAGAGCGGGGACAGGCAGGGTTGCTCGATGAGGCGTGTTAATGCGATGCTAATAAGTATGTGTGTAAGGAGGTGAGGGCGAGGACAGAGAAAGCAGGCTCTGGAACGGCGTCCCGTTAGCTATCCTTGACATTTCCCGCAGCCGGCCGCCTGGGAACCCCAGCCCACTCGTTATTATAAAACTGTACAATTACACACATCACCTAATTTGTTAAACTGTAAGCAGAAGTGTTCAAAATTGACAGTATTTTAAAACAATTAAAAGAAGCTCACGTCGATAATTTTTCATGATGATGATTGTGCATGATCTAGGAGCATGTTAGAAATTGTGTAAAAGTTTTGGTTTTATCTCCTACTTTTTTGTAAGAATACTCATATATTATGAAATATATCCGCTGGACATGAACAAACTATACAATGGGCGTATCCCTAAAACGAAAAGATACCCTAGAGTGCATACAGTGAACTTCTAAATTAGATAAAGACGAAAGAGATGCGAATTGAAATTATGGTGGTGACGAATCCTTATTATAATTTCCGAGTGCAATTCACTATGGATTACAACAGCACAATCTGTATTTAACGGACCCTGGTGAACAAACTGCACATAGGACTTAAAAAAACACACGTAGTGCGTGTGACTGAGCTCAGTAAAATATTGACATTGTTTTTTGCCATAAAAACAGTTATTCTACAAGATACATGTTCTGTTTTTATTAACAAATGTTCAAAATGTACTCTGAAGCCGCGTTAGTCTCAACACGTGGCAATACCTACCCTTACCCCTTCAGGGATGTACGGCGTTAACATATAGTCTTTGAGTCCAAATGTAAAGAATATACCGTCGTCAGTTTTTTTAGAGTAGGCGGTGAACCAAGTTTTATTTCGTATAATTTTACTGGACGGTGAACAGGTTTTTTTAATAAGTTGATTACGGTTAATAAACCTCTGAAATAAAATTGATTAAGGTATTTTTAATATTCAATTTGTACGTTGACTTATCGAAACAATGATTAAATGTGTAAATAGACAATATGATTTATGGTGAGAGGTCGCTAACCGCAGCGCTGAATATCGCTAACACCAAAATATTTGAAAAGTTTTAAATCATTCCTGCACGGCGTCTTATTCTTCAATTCTGAACTATACATACCACTATAACTCAAAAGAGGGGTAGTTAGAGCTTTACAATTAGTAATTACTCAACCAGTTAAAAAATATGGGGTAGCGCTATTCTAAGCTGTGTAGCGCCGGCTTAGAATGGCGCTACCCCATTTCTACCGGCGGGTGTACGTAAGAGGCGACTAACGGTATTGGGGCTTTTAAGGGAACATTGGGCGATGCGGTTGGAAACCCATCACCAACAACCTTTATTATACCACCTTTTCCCCACTCAACTTTCCAAAAGTGGCTGAGGAATTTTCTAATTCCTTAGCTCTGGCTACCCCTTCTAGGGAATTATAGCCGTGAGTATATGTATGCATGTATGCAGTTAAAATATAACTAAACTTTTAAAGTTTGCGTGTGTGTTATTCTAATGAATAGTATGTTAGTAAACAGTAGTGCACGGTGGCACAGAGCGCGGCGCGGCGAGGCGGGGCGGGCACGCGCATACATCAAATCTCCAATCAGTCGTGAAACAGAGCTATTACGGCAATCTAACGCCAACCATTAGATAAAAAATATCATTACAAAGCAAACAATCACAAAAACAAACATGTTTTTTATATATATGGTCAATTGCACGGCGCGTGCTACCATACAGACATAGAAAATAAACTACTACACTATTCAATTAGTTGTTAAAGTGCTACTGTATTAAATTAGTAAAAAACTGTTCTTTTTAGAATTTTTTAACAACTTCAATTCGGTATGCAAAGTTTTTTTTTGGTATTTATTAAAAATTTTTATTCGATAGCAAACACGAAAATAAAAAACTGATTTGAATATTTTTCATTTAAAATGAGTAATTGCAAAGTTATGATTTTTTAAAGATTGTTCAACTTTTGTACTTATTGACGTCATCGATTGAAAATATCACGTAGCGACATGCAAATAAAGCGAAATGTTTAGTAAAAATGTTGCTAATTGCAAAATATTTCACGAATTTGTGATCCCAAATGAAATTATTACGACATATACTAAACAAACCTATGATTTTCGATGTTTTATTAATAAACTGCAAGAACGAATGTCTTTGACATAACGCTGAAGGTCAAATACTGTTACAGTTTTTTGCTAAAATAACGGTCATCTTAGCTCTGTTTGATTTAATTTCAAGAAAATATGTTTTAAAAACATAATAACTCGAAATGGTTTCGTAATCAGCACCACTTTTGTAAAACTTTGCATACCGAATTATCCAAAATAAAGAAGTTATCCAATTTCATTTACATCTCGGATTCTTACATAAGCGTATGTTTCGCTTACGTTACTTGCTTGTGAAAGATCTACTATACTCCTAACGCTCTGGATTTACCTACCTCACCTCATGGCTTTAACCTTAAAGAAGAGTTACTAATAATTAAAGAACAAATAAAGGAAAGAAAAAATTCGACACAGGCGGGGATCGAACCCGCGAATTTTGAATTTTGAATTAGTAATAATTCGGAGGTAGGAAACGCAAACACTACTTAAACGTGTAAAAGAAATAAAGGATAGAAGAATTTCGCACTGGCAGCCAATTGACACGGTAGCTCAGTTGGCAGAGCGTCGGGGCGTTTACCCGAGGTCGCGGGTTCGATCCCCGCCTGTGTCGAATTTTTTCTTTCCTTTATTTGTTCTTTATTTATTAGTAATAATCCCCACATGAGGTTTTCATGAACAAAAAGATTTAAATTAAAGAAGAGTTGTCACATTCAGCTTGGGCACCCAAGTACAATAGGAGAGATTGGGTGTTCGAATAGGAGATCTTCTTAACTTACGCGCATATTATGTAACATTTGTTTGTTTTTGTTGCTGTGTAGTGCCGGCTTAGAATAGCACTACCCCGTTTCTTCCGGTGGGTGTACGTAAAAGGCGACTAACGGTATTGGGGCTTTTAAGGGATTTTTGGGCGATGTGGTTGGAGACCCATCACCAACGACCTTTATTTCACCATCTTTTCCCCACTTAACTTTCCAAAAGTGGCTGAGGAATTTCTAATTCCTTAGCTCTGGATACTCCTTCTAGAGATTTACAGCCTCGAATGTATGTTTGTATGTTTGTAACAGTAATTTTATCAAAGAAGCTAAACTAGATACTTGGCAATAATGTAAAAGTACAATTTGAGACCAAAAAGGTTTTAGTTTTAGAATAAAGCGCTCAGTAATCACTTGTTAACCCTAAATTCAGCAGTGATTGTGCAGTAGCTTCGGCAAAAGATGAGTCACAATGATAACTTTATTATTCTTTAGTTTTAATAAAAACTGCTGTAAAAAGCATTATCGACGTTAAATATCGTCGCTTCCATATTTTTCCGAGATTAAGCTCACCGAAATATGGTGGTTATTGGGCCGTGTTTATTATAAGGAGATGGAGAGATTCGGTGCGGTATGAGGCTGTAATGTGAAGTAAGGTGGTCCTTAGCGCGACACGTGATCGCGGATCAGCTGATCGGGCGATAGCGCGGTCACGCGCATGCGCCGCACGCACGACCGCCAACCCGCACCTGATATATTAGCCATACTTTAACATGCGCGAAAATTACTGTATTGTCTTAAGAAACCTACCTACTTTTACTCACGACTTTTGGGTATAATCCCAAAAGATTAGCCAGATATGTAGATTTAATATATCATTAGTTACTAGTGGAAATTGAATATGAAAGTAAAATAAAGTGTCGATGGTGATGGGTTTACAAATACATCTTCAACCAATAACGCCACTTTCCCTAAGTCTTTTGGTTTTGTGCGAACGTGGTGTTACACCTACCACATAATAAACTCAGGCACTGGTTAGGACTCTTTTAATTTCTCAATCTGATTAAGATTAGGACACACCTTAGGTTTACAAACTGGAAGGTGAAGCCACATAGGCGTTAGGACAAACCGACAGCTACCTATCATTAAGAAAATAATAGGAGGAAATTAATAGTGTAAAAATTACAACTTACAATTCTCATTTTAACTGTAACAATAACAATACATATATTCAGCCAATGCAATTGTTCTTATCTCCTAATTTTCTTTGCATTTGCTGGTGCAGTAAAAATAATATTAATTTCATACTTATATGGTTACCAAAATAGAAAATATGATGGCGCAGGTGTACGTATGTCTGTTTTTAATAACGCATATTCGCTTGACACGGTCTCAAACATAATGAAAGTACGGGTTTGCATATATTCACACGGAGGAGGCTCACGCGGATGAAAAAGCAAGCGCTGACTTTAAATGGTACAAAACCTATTCCAACACAATAGTGGGATGGTATTAAATGATTGCAGTTATTGATATTTGAGAAGTAATGGCGAGCAGTGGCGGGCCGGGGGCGGGGGCGGGGGGGAGGTGCCAGACTATCAAGATTTAATTTTGAAATTAATTTAATTTGCTTCCAATTCGCCCATTCCCAGTCATTCCGATCTGCTATCGTGTTAATGCTCTTACTAAATAGTCGTACCTTCGTGTTCCCGATATTATCGTTTAGATATATTTGCGTCTCTTTAAAACATTAAAACCATATTCCCACCAGAAATAGTCTGTTCAAGATTATGATGAAAATGATATAATAGCTAGTTGCAGATTTTGGTTAGCCTATCTTCATCTTATTAGCATTTGTGAGACCGCTAGTTAGCCATCACCTTCATAAATGCACCGGAAGCAAAAATAAAAGAAAAACCATCCTATTATATTTATTACAAAGCTGAGCATGATATATTCACATATTATTTGATGTAAACGTATTAATTGTATTGCTATTACCCCATATTTAGTTATGTCCAGTAAAAACATGACTAGCAATAAATGTTCAACAACTTAGGTGGTATTTCGCCATAATTTTCTCCGAGCATCCAAAGACGTATCGAGAGTTGAAAACAATTAAAATATCTGGCAAGTTTTTACATCGTCAGCGAAATTATAAACATAATCAAACATCGTAACATCATTCAGTAGGCGAGTTATGTGCGCGGCCGCCTGTCGCAGCAGCGCGCAAAAAACAGAGCTGCTGGTCGCGGGGGGGCGCGGGGGGCACGGCAAGCGGGGGGGGATTGTTACATTATCAGACTGTGATTCCTCCGCGCGGCCCGGACTGACCGGGACGCTACCAGGGCCGTTTGGGATGAACTGATGCAATTCTTGTTGTAGCACAATAATTGTCGGTTGGTATTGTTTGGTGGTAAGGAAGATGGAAAAATACTCTTTCCGGAAAGAAGTTGTGATTTCGCAGTTTTAAGGATTTGTTACATCTTGTGAAATTATTTTAAAATAATCAACTGACCACTTATACCCTCTTTTCTTAACATCGGTAAGAAAATTAATAGTTATATTATAACCCGGATTTGAACAGAAAATTAAATTGGCATACAGTGTATGGTCATCGTACGGTCCTTTGAAGGCTTCTTCTAAATTAATCATCTTAGTGTCCGTAGAGATGCAAAAAGTGGTATCGATTCAAATGCGAGTTTTTGTCGCGAGCGGACGTTCCGGCCGTTTTGTTTGTAAATCGCGCGGGCGCGGGCGGGCGCGGGCGGGGGCGGGGGAGAGCGGCCGGCGACTAACGACGACCGCCATTCAAATGCGTTTTTATAACTACCCGCATAATTGAATCACACACCGAGATACTAGGAACTATGTGCCGGAGTAATGAGAATTTACTGTTTATCGGCTGCTTATTATAATTCATATCATTCTGCGACACTTTTTACATACATTAATTGCCATTCGGACGGAAACGATGTTTTGCGAGCAAATATCTAATTTAGTTTAATGATGTCTTGCAATAATTCTATCTCAGTTTATAAATATTTTATATTTCGTATTTTTTAGATTGGTCTTGTATTTTACCTTAACTTTAATGATTTCTACTGGCACAGTCTACATATGTTTATATTAATAAGAGCAGATGAAAACAGGATTCAAAGCCACAGTTACGACGTAATTATTATTATATTATCCCTTTCTTATTTCTGGTAGAAAAGAAAATACAAACATATTTAATTAGTTCATATGAGTGATTATAGTAGTGAATATGATTATATTTACAATTTGGCATCCTATCTTATGTGAAATTAATCGTAACTTGTACTACTCCTACTAATAAATAGATAATAGATAAAAATAGAACAGATACGTAATTGGATAGATGATGTCCCGAAATCATTATGTGACTGAGTGATAAATATTCTGATTGGGAAAAATGATATTATTAAAGAGATAGAAAAAGGATGAATGTCAGTCAACTGGTGAAAAGATATATTGAGCCGATGGGGACAGTAATGTTTGTAGAGGATGAACTTAGAGGACACATATAGTATAATATTATGGTTTTAAAAGGTTTATATATAATTTTACCCGAGATCAACAAAACAATTCCAACCAAACTGAAATATAAATGAGTGAAATTTAAGTTTATCTTACTGCTCCAAAAATGACATTTAGATGCAACTTGACTTCATGTAACACTTCGTTTCTTGATGTTCAGTGTACTAAATTTGCCTAGATAGTGCATACATATATGAATGATATACCGTCACATGACTAAGTACAACTTAGTTATGTGAATTTCACCACGCCGTTTCCTCTTATCGTTAAGAACCTTGATAAGTAACAAACCAATTGGTGTAAACCTACTCAGGATTTGAACCCACTGCACTCTACATTAGAAATGCCCTTCCACCCACTGCAAAACCAAGGCTGTTACATGTTTTCATTAAAAACTAGTGGTCTGCCCCGGCTTCGAACGGATGGTGTTCAATATTTTTCACTGCCTAACCCTTACGTTATCTAGCATGATAATATATAACCTTTGATGTTTCTGAAAATTTAATTTTAATGAAATAATTTTGCTGTGTAGTGTCGGCTTAGAATAGCACTACCCCATTTCTTCCGGTGGGTGTACGTAAGAGGCGACTAACGGTATTGGGGCTTTTTAAGGGATTTTTGGGCGATGCGAACAACCTTTATTTTATCATCTTTTCCCTATGCATCTTCCAAAAGTGGCTGAGGAATTTATAATTACTTAGCGCTGGCTATGTATGAAATAATTTTGAGAATTGGTTTAGTTGTTGCTGAGCGTTTTGATTATCGACATACAAACAAAACTTCCCCACTTTTAATGTAATAAAAATTATGCTATGTCTTTTTCCTAATTCTAAGCTGCCTCTCCACCAATGCCCAGACAAATCGGCTCAACCATTCTTCAGTTATAAATAGTGTAACTAACACCAATTTCTTTTATATGTATAGATTTTGACTAATCTTGACCTTGGTCATTTTTAAATGTACAAAAGTAGGAGGCTCTGTTGATATCTGATGTAGAGCTATAACTACGTGAATACGGTTGTGAAACGAGAGCAACGTTGTAATAGAAGGGGTAGCCAGAGCCAAGGAATTATAAATTCCTTAGCCACTTTTGGAAGTTGAGTGGGGAAAAGGCGGTAAAATAAAGGTTTTTGGTGATAGGTCTCCAACCGCATCGCCCAAAAATTCACTTAAAAGCCCCAATACCCTTAGTCGCCTCTTACGACACCCGTGGGTAGAAAGGGGTAGCGACATTCTAAGCCGGCACTACACGGCTATGAGATAAACTGTTATAAATAAACAATAATAAAGGCTTCAAATAGTACCTTTCCTGCCCGCAGTTTTTCGCAGCAGGCGACATAGTGTATTGAGCCGTGTTGGGAGATGTTCATGGAGAGCGATTGCCAAAAACCTTTGTTTAACAATCCTCTCCCATTTTAACTTCCAAAAGAGGCTGAAGAATTTCTAATCTTTAAACTCTGGCTACCCCTATATGTATGTATTTATTTATATAATCATAAAAAAGACAGAGGTTCAAAATAATATAGAGCATATACAAAAATGATTGAAAAGTTTACCAGGATCGTCGAAACCGTAGTCTCTGCAAACTACAATCCGAGTTTATATACGTAAGAGTATATATTTAGGAGGGAGACACAAGGACATCGATAATAACTATCTATTTTAAAGATGTGAGTGTAAAATTATCACTGGCGCGGCCATTTATTGATATAGATAGTTGTTTCTTAGTCTTGGATGTCATTTGTGTCCGTATTCCATGTTCTTTAATATAAAGTCGAGTTAGTTCCCTTACCATCATCACAAATCATGATTATACTTTTACAAGGGGTTTTTTGAACAGTTCGTATAGCTATATTCTTATTTTTTTAAATTATGTTGTTGTTCTGAACTATTAGTACCTCTGCTATCCCCTTCGGGGATATATGGCGTGATCGTTTGAGTTTGAGTTGAGATCTTTTTAGATGATACAGTTATACTTGCTCAATATCATATCCTCCAATATACTGCTACTACGAAAAAAATCCTGTTTTTGATAAGGTAATTCGCTACTTACATATTATTGTTTAAAAGAAAAAAAGGAACTCGCCGTAAATACGTAACAAAAGATATATCATAAATGAAACAAGGAGAATTACATTAAATTATACTAATGATAGATAAATAAAAAAATAAACTAACAAAAAAGTATTAAAATGGGATAAACACAATCATTTTTATAACACGATAAATTTGCGATTTTAAGACGCAAAAAGGTATTGATATTAACTCAGCAAAGAGCATATATTTCTCAACACTGATTTTAAGTTGTAAAATTTTTCTTGGCTGATATGTGCCCACAGCAATTATGAATACAGTAACATACAATATAAGTTAGCAGGCTGGTCCTGCCATTTCAATATAGTTGTCTGAAACATCTTATGGCTTGACTTGGCGGACTGAAGACTTTGGGTCTGATTCCAGTAAGTAGGCATAGTGTTGGTTCGTGTAAGTACTCGTTCGGTGTCTGAGGTAATGGTAGCAAGACGCAGCGTGGGATGAGTCCGCACTTGTTAATTTATAGCCTCATTTAATTGCCGGGTCCGGTCGCGGCTCATTCAATGTAAATGCGCCGCCGCCGCCGCCGCCGCCGGTCTCATTACGGCGGAGGCTGCTGCAGTTTTTGCCGCGCTCGGCCGCACGAGGCACATAAATTGTGCGCAAAAAGTGATCTCTCTCAGCTTCTTGTCGTGCGCATTCCGCAGTTTTTGCGCGTCCGAGCGAGCGGGCGGTTTTTGTGGAGCGCGCGGTGATTGCGCGACATTTGCATGCGGCGACCAATCAGCCGCGGCCCCGCCCCCCCGACCCCCGCCCGACCCCCGCCCGCCTCATC
Source organism: Bedellia somnulentella (assembly GCA_963576735.1). Taxonomy (NCBI): domain Eukaryota; kingdom Metazoa; phylum Arthropoda; class Insecta; order Lepidoptera; family Bedelliidae; genus Bedellia; species Bedellia somnulentella. The sequence continues at coordinate 170,220 of CAUYWD010000002.1, forward strand.
AACCGCTTCATTACGCGTCGCTGTCGCTTTGTTCTCGTCTCGTGCGCACCGACACATCTATACTCAATGTCTGTATCTTCACTGTACTATGTCTGTGCTCCCGCCACTCCTCCGCTGAAAGGTGTGCCTTACTGATCTTTCATGCTGGTCTTCGCGTATTGATGTCTAACCGCCTCCCACATTGCTTTACCGAGCCGCCTATTTAATGGTTATTCATTAGTAATAAAACACAATACATCGGGAGCTCACGAAAATACTTCATCCTAAATGTAACACTGTTGTAATAAGAGTACACCGTTATCGGCGATACAATTTCGTAGCTTGAGTAAGTATTTATTTCATGTCCTCAATAAATTCCAAAATGTTCACAATTCATAGGCATTTCCAGTAATATTGACATTGTAAAGAAATTTACGCATATTTCTGAAACTGTTATGCCACCAAATTCCATCGCGGATAACGGGATGTTGTCATAAGACTCTCTGTCTGATTATTTCAAATTGATTCAATCATGAATAAACCATAGCACATTGTGAGACAAAGTGCGAATGTAATAAACCTCAAACGATATGTTAAATGCAAATGAACCGCTACTTTACAGTTAGCACAAGCCCCGCCCCCGTCCACACACACACACTAAAAACATATTCCGATATCGAACATCACGACTCTCGCGCACTCAACCGAATAATTGACTGCTTAGGAAATCGATTTTCACAACGCATTCTGATCGGGTTACGAAAATGTTTCGACAATTATGTGCATAATATCGCGTGTAGTGTCGTGCTAATGAATGCGTATTGAATATCTGGATTAGTAATCGGACGTATCTATTCGATCGCTGCGGTGGAGGAACGATGTCACGTCTACGTGCGCGGGTCGCTGATGGGCGCTGATGAGATGCGTCACGTGATAACAGCTGACACGCATAGACAATGGCTGCGCTGGTCCACCTCTGCCGGGGCTACAGGTGGCTCACGAGGGACTTCTATAACTATTTTGGTTCTTGTTACGTACATAAGTAAACTCATGAGTGTACATCCCTAAACAAGGCTGGCAGAATTGGAAATCTCTCAGCCTCTTTTGGCAGAAGAGTGAGGAGAAGATTATCAAATAAATGATGTTTGGCGATGGCTCTGCCGCTACATTACTAATAAATAACTTAAAAACCCTAAATCAAAAAGTCGCCTCTTACGACCCCTGCGGGCAGAAATGAATTAGTTCTATTCTAAGCCAACACTGCTCAGCTTGATTTTGGTCTGACAGCGAAATGCGTTTGTCATGTTTATGAGGCCACATTAAACATGTCCTATCTAACGTAATAAAAATCAGAAATTCAACTCAATAATTAAGGACACACATGTAAAAGTAAGGTCTTTGTATGTAATATTTTAACATAATATAAGAACTCTGCTTTATTAAAATAAACATCTCGTTAGCATCATCCATACTAATATTATAAATGGGAAAGTGAGTTTGTTTGTTTGTTTGTTCCGCTTTCACGCCGTAAATACTGAACCGATTGCTTTGAAATTTTTCAGACGTGTAGTTAGAGGTCTAAATTAAATAATAGGGTACTTTTTATCCCGGAAAAAATATGTTCCCACGGGAAATCAAAAATATTGTTTGCTTGCTAAATGCATTGGAGATGGCGCTGTGTATCGTTTAAAACAACGTAAAATATTGTAAACTAATATAAAAATCAAAATTTAGAAGCTTAATGGTACGGTAATGGATCCCCGAAAATAAGGAACTCCCGAGGGATGATGTACATTTTTTTTTATATCTACTTATATACAAACGAATATTAACATGTAAATTTAGAAGCTCAATGAAACGACGATGATTCCTTGAAACTAAGGAATCCGCAAGAGTTCTCATAGGAACATCAAAAAACCTTAACTCATATATGGCTCAAAATATTGCAGCGATTATTTTTATCATCGATGGAATTCACATCAGACACTTTGTTAATGTTCATTTTGGAAAGATGAAGGGGTTTCATCAATTTAAATGACAAATTTGTTTATCAATAGTAAGACTAATATGAAATAAAGCGTAATAAAAATTTGACACCGCCCCGGTAACGTCTCCGTGGCGTAGCGGTATAACTAACTACTATGAATATTTAATTAGAACTATTATGAATCAATCGTCCCGGGTTCGTATCTCAGGTAATTCAAGCTTTTTGTAAAAAAATGTTTTGTTAGCTTAAAATAACACTATATATAATAATAACAAGCACTATCCCTTCAATTTAGCGATTATTTTGGAAGGAGATCCACCACTAATCATCCCTATATTGCCGAGCAATCGCTGCAAGCTCTCCCACTATCACCAACGGTCAGTGTAGGGGGCAGCACCGGGCCGTCGCCGCAGCGCCAAACTACTATCCGTATCTGTACTTACTAAAGATATTCTCATTTCTGAACATAAAAACTTGGTATATTTGTTTCATGATTCTTATGAACAATTAAAAAGGAATTTTTGGAACTCAACCCCTAACGGGTTGATATAGCAAATGAAAGTTAATATAGAGTTTTTTTACATTTTATAATAAAACTTGGTGCGATTGAATTTATGAAATCCATCTATCAATCATTCATGAATATATGCTAACAACCATAAATTCCATAAAAGGGTAGCCATAGCTTCGGAGATACTAATTCTTCATCAAATTTTGGAAATATATTGATAAAAGATAGGTTAATAAAGGTTGTTAGTGATGGGTCACAAACTGCATCGCCCAACAATCACTTAAAAAGCCTCAATGTCCTTTATGTCATTTACAACGCCCGCGGGATTATAAATATAAAAAACAGAAGTTGAGATAGTGTTTCGGTATTTTGGTATTATGTAAACTGGATGCAAAAAATGAAGTCCACGCGGACGAAGTCGCGGGGCAAAAAGCTAGTACAGATATAAATGAATGTACAGTACAAATAAGTTATATAACGTGAAGTCACGGTAATGATAAACACTTTATAGAAACAAATAGCTCAAACTAAAACTCAATATTTTTATTCAAAATATAATCGTTACAGTTACTCTATGAACGGAAAACTTAAAAATTACTGACTCTTCTCTATACATACATATACTCACGGCTATAGATCCCTAGAAAGGGTAGCCAGAGCTGAGGAATTAGAAATTAATTTAAATTCCTCAGCCACTTTTGGAAAGTTGAATGGGGAAAAGATGGTAAAATAAAGGTTGTTGGTGATGGGTCTCCAACCGCATCGCCCAAAAATCCCTTAATAGCCTCAATACCGTTAGTCGCCTCTTACGTACAGCCACCGGAAGAAATGGGGTAGTGCTATTCTAAGCCGACACTACACAGCATAGTCTTCTCTATAGTTGCTTTGGAAGGTGTTTGTAAAGAGAAGAAGCAGCAGGAAACTCCTGACATCTCATTTTTGATAGAAATAGCTTATGCTTATGGACGGGGCAATAAACGTTACATTTTATAACCTTTCGGGTATTTTCTCACTTGGTGTTCAGAGTTATGAAGTGTCGTCTTAGAATTGCGTTAACACATTTATTTCTATTCATTTACAATTATATGATTTAAGTGTTTAGGCTATTTAAGTGGTGGTTGGCAATGTCGCTGGAGACCCCTCAACAATTGACTTTTATAATTTATTTTTTTACAATTAAAATACCAAAACTAGCTGAAGACTGGCCCATTCATAAGCTTTAGAAACTCCATTTTTAGGATTTATATCCATTTATGAATTAGTACATGTGATAAACCTGGCAGGCCTACAGTCGCTTGCACACATGACTAAATAACAGGCAGTCATGTGAATTTTACAGCTACTCAAAGGGTGACTTTGAAGACAAACAAAGGTGTTGGCCTGGTTTAGGACTCAAACCCATGCTTCGTATCACGTCAAACGATGCTCATCCCACTACTAGGATTGTTTTGTTTCTGAGACTAACATAAAGTAACATAACATTGCTGTGTAGTGCCGGCTTAGAATGTCCCTACCCCTTTCTACCCACGGGTGTCGTAAGAGGCGACTAAGGGTATTGGGGCTTTTCATTGGATTTTTGGGCGATGCGGTTGGAGACCCATCACCAAAAACCTTTATTTTACCATCTTTTTCCCACTCAACTTTCCAAACGTGGCTGAGGAATTTCGAATTCCTTAGCTCTGGCTACCCCTTCTAGGGAATTATAGCCGTGAGTATATGTGATGTATATGGGCTTTTAAGGGATTTTTGGGCGATGCGGTTGAAGACCCATCACCAACAACCTTTATTTTACCATCTTTTCCCCACTTAACTTTCCAAAAGTGGCTGAGGAATTTGTAATTCTTTAGCTCTGGCTACCCCATCTAGGGATTTATAGCCGTGAGTATATGTATGTATGGATGTATGTACTAACATAAACATTGTAATACAGTAAAGCAATCTATACTTACTCTGGTAATATTTTCCTTCTTGATGATGATTAAGTTTCGATTTTCAGCAAAGATGTTAATTCAGAATCATTTTATAAGCAGCAAAAGTTTCACGACTGACATGTCAAGCCATCAGAAGGTTTTTGTTGTAGAATTAGCATTGAGCAACCCGTACAAAACCGGGTCGGGTAGTAAACATAAAAGTGCAGACATGACTTGAACATTAATATGGTGAGCTTTGTGGACATAACTCCGTATTGAGGAAGGTGCGATGCTACCTACTCCAATTAATTAATTGTTGCTAAAATAAAGATATTATGGCGATATAAGTAACTTTTGCTTTATTTCTGTGATTTCATCCAAAGATATACGCAGTTAATATTGTCAAGATTATGTTAATATGCAATAATAAAAGAAGATCACTTTAATTTCATGAGCTATATACCCCTTTCTACCCGCGCGGGTGTCGTAAGAGGCGACTATGGGAAACACTTTTGGGTGATTAACGATATTTTATTTCTACCATCTTCATCCCTATCAATTTCCAATTGTGGTTGAGGAGTTCCCAGCTCTGAAGCTCTGGCTACCCCTTTTTGGGATTTATCGCCGTGAGTGTATGTAGTATGTAGGTGGTGAAATCTTTATAAATATAATTTTCAAGTTGAGACCGAAACAAACATTTAACTTATGTGAATATGTGTTTAAAAAAACTTTGTATTTGTGTAAGTACTTACATACATACAATTTATATACAAACATCGAATTAGACACACATTCACATAAGTAAAATGCCTGTTTCGGTATCAACTCGAAAATTATATTGATAAAGATTTCACCCCCTACATACACACATGTAGACAGAAATTTATTAAATTACACAGAATACACACAATTGACTCCTTAAGTAGCTACAATCTTGTGTACCGACTGTTTTGATGTAATTCTAAATATCTACTGCTAACTACACTTAGAAATATGTTTCGGTCTATTCTATTAATTATTATAATACACTAACCTTTTCCTTCCCGCAGCCCCGTTGGTGGTACCGTAAAGGGGATGTAGCATTTTGGGCTTATAAAGTGATTGTTTGGCGATGTAGCTCGAGATACAATAGATTTCCGATTTAATATCAACAGTCTGTTAAGAATTTCAAGTTCTTTGTGTCCCGCTTCTTGGTATTAGCACTCTTTAGTATAGGTAGGTATAATTAATATCAGAACTATTATAACACAGAAATAGTTATGATAATACCTATCATAACTTAAATAGTATTGATCGCCTTACTTTGTAATCTCAACTATCTTGCATCTTTACAAGCGAGTCTCCGGCCAAGGGCCATCGAATCCGACTTACTTTGAATAACCGTGAACATTATAATTAGACGAGCTGCGATATAAATACAAAGTAATCGCGATGCTATCGAATAGAAAGTCCGAATTATAATGTCGGGGCGGCGGCGGCGGCGGCGGCGGCGGCGGACAATGCGGTGACGTCACGAGAAACATCGAAAACTAGGTATCGTATTGTTTACAACAATAGTAAGCTCCTCCGGCCGATAATTATCGGAGCGACTCGTATTTGATGTGTTGCAGCGACGGCGGCGGCGGCGGCGATGCGGCGATCGTATCGCGCGTAATAACTAGATGAAAGGATGACGCGAGGTCAAGCGGTATCGCGCGATCGGCGATGGAGGCGATACCGCCGCGGCTGATTTATTAAGTTGCGCTAAACGTCTAACGATACATCGCGATATTACCTCGTATGATGATGCGGGTGATTTATCTTGGAAAGCAATGAGCTCGTTAAAGTAGGAATTAGTGGTGTAGTCGGAGATAGACACGTGAGCGCTAATAACTTCATGATGGGATCAGTGACGTAACAGCTCAATAACAGCGGCGGGACGCGTGCGGTGTGCGATTGTTCCACGAGATATGCATTTGTACGAAAAACATATTTTACCGGCTGATTTGCTGGTGAAAGCAACCTTAAATTGCACTCATCATAAGGGTCTAGGGATCAATGTATCCCTAAGCCTATGTACATACGTTCTTTAGGTTCAACATAAGATAAAACCAATAAATATCAGCCAAGTCTTGGTGAGCTTATTACTATAATAACTCAGCTTTGTTTAGCAACTTACTCCAATATATGAAAATGGTTGTATGAAATTTAAAAATAACACCGGAGCTCATATCAGGATCTGTAGCGTGATGCGTGTACGTCACATACATACCCTGTCAAATCAATTTAAAAAAGCCCTATCCCAACTCTGTCTGAGGTTGCTGAATAAAAGGATAAAAGCTTTTTAAGTAATTGTAAAGAAAATTGTTTTAAAAGAAACGAGCTGTTTTTCGAACGTGGGGAATACTTTTATATCAATATTGAAGAGGCAGAATATTCCTCTAACGGAAATGCTTAGCACAATGCAATAATCACACCTCGAAAACAGTCAATTTGTTACGTTTGAGACGTTCAACTGATGCAAAATATTATGCCAAAAATACTTTTCAGTTATCTTTATAAGCACTTTGCGAATGTTTTAGTATGAGAATAATGCGCGGGGCACTCTGTCCATACTCCATACTGTCAGAGTCTCCGCGTCGCACTGATTGTGCAGTGATAAACTTTCACTCATCTCACCAAAGTGAAATGTGTAAATACTGTCACATTGCTGCACTTATGCTACTGCACATGAACTAACGAAGATATTTGTTAATACGGGGGATAGCGAGTGATGGTTGTAATGTAACAAACACAATTGGTGCTGGTGATGAACTTTGTTGCGATCCAAAAACACAAACTATTGGCTGACACATCGTTAATGCATGATAAATATATGTTATAATATAAACTGTGCTGTGCATAATTCTAAAATATTAACATCGAGTTAGCAGCGATGAATATGGATATGGATGAAAGGAAAAATAGCTAATCTTAAGTTTTAGAATTTTCATGAAACTGCATGAAGGCGAAGGTGCATTAGTAGAAAGATGTAATGATAAATATCAAAAGTCTTCTATGAGCTCTTTAATTTATTTAATTAGGACAAACAACAGATAAACACTATGGCAAGAAGCATTAATACATTAACTACAACTAAAATAAGCATTGCTACATTCCCACTAAGGTGTATCAGAGCATTCATAAAATAATTTATTTTCACGTAACTACATGAAAGTAGATACGATTAAATTTCATACTCATGGGTGATTGCTGTTCGGCTATCGGTTATGATAATTGACATTTCACCCAATTACCTAACAATCTCTTTGAACCCTCTACACTAGTACAGTTGCATTACGCTTACGACATATCGGTTTGTTTACTATTTACGACAATACCGTCGCGTAGATAGTGTGTACGTAGTAGCGGCGGATGCCAAACTAGGTGCGAGGTTTGGCAGCCGTTCAAAGCGGGTTCGAGTCCCGGCTGATACAGCGAGTGTCAGCTTGGCGAGGACGGCTCGTTAGCGATCCGCCGGCTCGACGTTTAATGGATTGGAGGCACAACGCTCTAGTACAGTTTATTTTTGTGTCACTTTGTTTATTATTGTTTGTCGGTAGAAATGATATAAAATAATATTAGGTTAAGGCGAAAGTGATTACACCTGTCACAGCTCAGAGGGTAGAACACCCGCATATCATTCAAACGGCGTGGGTTCAAATCCCGGGTCAGACTTACACCAATAAGTCATTTTTAAAGTCATTATAATTTGTTTACGGTGAGTAATTCTTACAAAACGGCGATAGGCCTGCCCTCTATCACGTGAGTACTCTGTCCAAGGAAAACGTGGGTACTCTGAACTATCTTCGCTCACACTTCACGCACACAATGTCATGCGATGTTCAGAAGTATTAATAGTTCTGCCTTCCCTTCAGGGAAGTATAGCGTGAGCGTTCGAGTTTGAGTAGGTTTGGGTAGAGTCTTACTAATAAATAAAGTATAAATAAAGGAAAGAAAAGTTTCGACACAGGCGGGGATCGAACCCGCGACCTCGGGTATACGCCTCTGTCGCTCTGCCAATTGAGCTACCGTGTCAATGGCTGCCAGTGCGAAATTCTTCTATCCTTTGTTTCTTTCACACTTTTAAGTAGTGTTTGCGTTCCCTACCTCCGATTTTTTTACAAATTCGGAAGCCCACTTGTTTACCTTTTCAGATAGAATGCAAATGTTGAGAACGCCTAACTATCACATAAAGTCGCGGGTTCGATCTTCGCCTCTGTGTCGAAATTTTTCATTCCTTAATTTATTTTTTATTACTAATAATCCCCACATGAGGTTTTCATGAACAAAAACATTCAAAATGGGTAGAGGCTCTTTTTGTAAGTCTTTTAATGGTAATTGATCGGGGATGAGGCTTGGCAATTCTATTTGTATTTGTGTAATTTGAAACAAGGAAAGAGTTTGTATATATGGGAAGTTTTTTTACGCGGAATTTAAATAATAATAAAAACATTGAAAGAAGAGTGAAACAGGTAAATGGAGCAATGAATGGACTAATGACTAGTCAAAAGGTGTCTGAAAAGGTCTGAATGGCTGTGCATGATGTTGTTCTTGTTGTTACTCTTAACTAATGAATGTGTAATTTTATGTGTTCCTCATCTGGCAAAAAAAAACTGCTTAATTCTGAAACCTATGGTTATTTGTCGGTTTTTTCACAACTTTAACCAGATATTTCCAACTTAATTCAACTGTCACGCCGATCATCCCCTATGTTGTAAATTTAACAAAAAGCCATTGATTCTGATTCCGAATTGCTACGAGTATTCCCATTTTTCAAGTTGATAGGCGAAGGGATGACGACAGTTGGTGATGAGTTTCCAACCACGTAACCACCAATCAATTTAAAGTATCAGATTCCTGATTCTCCTTTAGGAAGTGCGTAAAAATAATTTAATAGGTTATGGCGCCTATTAAATTTAACACTTAAAAAAGACCTTAACCGTCTTGACTTGCAAACCATACAATTTCCATATTCAGTAGAGCTGTGAGATACGATCATATAATGATAAAACATGCAACTTAAACGAATTAAGAAGTGTGAAATAATAAGCATTACGTTATCTCCCGAGTTAATTTCAGTAGAAGTACCGATAAGTCGGTAAGTGCGAGGTGCTGCACCGCGGTGCGGTGACGAATCGCGGAACGAACGCACGCGCCGTTTATTGCCGCGTCTTATAACTCTTTTATATGAGTTTTAAACAACTTTTGATTCACCATTTTATTTCGTTTCGCCGACTGCCGCACCGTGGGACTCCGCTTTCACGCTTTATTTCGAAACTCTCCGGTGATTGCTGCATTCTTCACCTCCCATCGCAATTCCGTTCGATTAAGTTGTCGTGCGATATAATATTATTTACTAGTTTTACTAGATAAATAAAATGCTGAATATAATCTTAATCCCACCAAAAACATTAAATGTAAAAAAATGCCAAGTCTCTCGATGCAGTCTTTCCATCGTAAAAAGTTTTGAGATCTCATAGAAGCCAAGTCCTATTCAAAATATTTCGTAGTTATAAATCAACATTTAGTAAATGTATCAATAGTTTTCTTTATATTATAATTATAGTGACTTGGCAATGAGCACAAGAAGAAACAAATAAAACGGCATATTTGGAGGTGTTGAAAGATACACACACCGCATGCGTAAACATTAATATCACAAAATTAATTTTCTTTTGGTTTATCCGTGTCGTCCCAACCGAATTTCGGCAACGGCAGTCAGTCTTAGTGCACTCTCGATTCATTTACTTTCATAAAGCGATGGCCCGTAAGGTATTCTTAATTATTGTATTGGAGCATGTAGTCGGTAGTGACCATCATGATTCAGACATAACAAATAATCTGATCACTGGTCTCGTCAGTAACATTTGCACATAATTCCAGGCAGCAAGCAGCTTTTAATTTGTGCTCATTGCCAAGTCACTATAATTATAATATAAAGAAAACTATTGATACAATTACTAAATGTTGATTTATAACTACGAAATATTTTGAATAGGACTTGGCTTCTATGAGATCTCAAAACTTTTTACGATGGAAAGACTGCATCGAGAGACTTGGCATTTTTTTACATTTAATGTTTTTGGTGGGATCTCATTTATTTTTTGTAAGTGTATTTCTTTCTTTTACTTTTAGGTGACCTTACAATTCTTGGACGTCAGCTACTGCTTTGCTTAGAACCCATTCTCTATCTCTATCTCTTTTGTTTCTTCTCTGAGGCTTCGTTACTTCTAAGGTAGACAAGTCTGGGCGATATACTCGTATACTTCGGAGTCGATTATATTCAGTAAACATAGACTTATAGACTTGCATGTCATCCCAATTCTCCACTACATAATGGACGACAGCACGCCTAATATCGTTTGACGACTGAAAACTCCCATACATGCTGTATGACAACGAATGAAATAAACACGACCCATCTCCAGGAATAGAGATGACTCTGTGTGGACAAAGGTCGCCATTTATGTACAATATTTCACGTTCCATTACACTATATTTACAATTACTTCTATAACAGTAGGGCTTAAACTTATATATATATGCAAACTAAATAGAACTAAACTAACTAACAAATAACTAACTAAATAAATATATATCTACTAACTTACAAACCATAACTAAACTAACCATAACTAACTAAATAACACGTAAATTTCTCCGAATATCAATTATCACTACATTATTTTTTAGTTTTGAAATGGGTTTTCATAGACAGATGGCGCTATCAAATGAAAATTATCGAATTATTTTGAAGTACTACTTACACTGCGCTTTGTAACGAAACCATAGCGCGATTCAGACAGGTACAATGCCATCTATCGAGCGCGCATACAATATTTATCGCAATACAATGGAGTTTTAGCTTTATTAATTTAATGAACTTTATGTATTAATTTGTATTAATGATAGTCTATGTATTACATTTGTATTATTCTTTTCTATTCTATGTATGTATTCATCCAATTGAATAGGTACTTGAACAACGAACAAAGTTAACAATGCAGTCAAAATCCATACATAATGTTCTTGCCAAACCGCAAATATAAAATTGTTCTCTATGGCATATAATTTTTTAATGTTTTTATAATTTTTCCTTTATATGTGGCTAATGACCTATCTTGGTGCAAAATTTGAAGTTTCTAAGTCTGCTAGAAGTACCTTAGATTTTTGATGATCTGTCAGTGAATCAGTGAGTCAGTGAGTGACAAAATGGTGTAACTTTGATCGACCGTAACTCCTAAACTATTAATTCATTTGGCGTGTTCGAACTTAGGCTTGTTCTAATGCCTACTATTATTCACCGAAAACCTAAACTCCTAGCTTTGTCCACGTCGAAGATATAGGGGGGGCGAAACAGCCGCGAACCGCTTCGAGAAAAGATGGTACGGCCGTGCCCGTTTTGCTCGAGACTTGGCTGGGGCACTGCCGTGCCCCCAGATAAATTATTTGAAATATATGCATGTGTATAACGAAACAAATTACCAAACTTATCAAATCGAGAGACACCCATAGGCAGGCAGAGACTATCGATCGCTGCTTTGCACGATTCTGGCTAATCGCTCGAGATTCATTTACATTAGTCAATACTATTTTACACGATCTTTTATTCTGAACAGACCTGCCATTTGGAGCACATTCTACAATTGATCTGAAAGTGTTCTTCCTAGTGGTTCTCTACTGACATTACCTTCAACATTTTCTCTTTATACCTTTCACTTATCTATCGTCCTCCATGCTTTCTTAACATATTTTTTTTTACCTTATATAACAATATTGTATTAAATACCGCACTTTTCACAAATCACACTATTTTTCATTTGATCACATAACCCCAACGACATCATCATCATCAAAGCCTGTCGTGCTTTTCTGACATGGTGGTTATACGGCTAATTGTTATTACTTCTAACTTCCAAAATATACTCCGGTATTTTTAATTAGAAGCTCTGGCTACTCCTGCTTAGAATTTATGGCCATGATAAGGTTTTATGTTTATAAACTGTTACTTTCCAAAAACAAAATGTAAAAAAACTGTTGTGTCGGTACTAAGGCTTGTAAATACTAGCTTGTAGAACATATGCTTACTACCAAACCGAAAGCATAACAAAATAATGATATATTTTGCTGATAAAAAAAAATGTAAAGTCATACTTTTATGATCGATTAAATTGTTAATTTTTTCTTTCCTTCTTTCATTTTGTTTAAGCGTTTAAAACCCACCAAAAACATTGTGACATTTCACGTGATGTTCCGAAGTATTATTATCTTAGCCAACCCCTTCGGAGAGACACGTCGTGAATGTTTGAGTTTTGACTATTACGATACGTACTTACGATTTTCCAAGCTACATGTCGAATTAAGAGACTTGCGTAATCCTACTAGTGTAATAATACAAATATTGTCTCTACGCAGGTTACAAACTGTTTGCTACGAAATCTAAATAGAATAGAGTTTTATACGATATTCATCTGATATTAATAATCGTTTATATTGCTGTGCAGTGTAGAGTTATCATGGCGTTGCGGCTGGCGTACGAGGTGACGCATGGTTACGGGGCTTCCTAAATGGTTTTTGGGTGATGTAGCTGGAGACCCATCACTAATCATCATTTGTTTCATCATCATAATTTTTTTTGGGATTTACAGTCGTGCGTATATGTATTTACAAACATACATAGATATACTCACGTCATTAGTTCCCATTAGGGTAGGCAGAGACTATCGATCGCAACTTTGTACGATCCTGACAAACCTCTCTTTCTTCGTTTACATCAATCAATCTTCTCATACATACTCTTTTATTCTTCATACGTATATGAATGAATTTCTTTTAACCAGTATTGAATATAAAAATCCTTCTCAATAGATAGATTATAAAAAGTTAATGAGTTCGATCTATAATGAAGGGTTATTAGAAGCTAATGGTTTTTAAATAAGTTGAATTAGTACCGATAAGTGACAACAGCGATAGCAGCGGGGAGCAGCCAGTTGCGGGTACAGATGTACAGATGTACCCACACTTACTATATCTAGTGTTAACTCGGCGTTCACGCCGTACATCCCCAAAGGAATGGCAGAGCTACTAATAGTTCTGAACGTTTCGTTGTTAGGGTTTCGTAGCCGGATGGCAACAAACGAAACCCTATTAGTTTCATCATGACTGCCTGTTTGTATATCTGTTCGTGTGTCACAGCTATTTTTTTCGGAAACTAATAGATTATAGACATAGAATAAGGGGTTGAAAATTAATGGGAGCTAACTGTCAACAGCACTAAGGTTTAGAAAGCAAATACTAAAAATGATAAATAAAGCGGGGGCTCCCCATATATAAATGCAACTCATGTTGAATATCTCTAGTAAGTGAGTACTTGTGCAATATCTCTACTATACCACCTATTTCTTTATTATCGACTTTTGCTGAACTTTACCGTCAGCAAACCAGCATAACTAAAAGCTATAAGATGTAGATAATTCATGAATGATAGTCGTTTGATAAGGAAATAAGTTTAATTGAAAAGTGACATCAAGAACATCACTCATTGCCCGCATATCGCGCGGGGACTAGCCCTTTAGGAGACAAAACGGGGATAGATGTTTTATTGTAAATTCAATCAGTTAATGTTGATTTATATCATATTTTATTTAGTAAATAAGAATAGTATTCTTTAATAAGTTGCCGCTGGAGTATGCACAGTTTATTGTTCGCCACATCAACCTCTTTAATCATCCTTCTATTTGACCTTGATTTGTTGTCTGGTGGCATCGCGTATTAGAATAACCACAAAGCCATAATCAAAACATTTAAAATCTATTTCGTTATCGTTACTCTTTTTGTTATTTTCTGTGCTGTGTAGTGTCGGCTTAGAATAACACTACCCCATTTCTCCCGATGGGTGTACTGTACGTAAAAGGCGACTAACAGTATTGGGGCTTTTAAGGGATTTTTGGGCGATGCGGTTGGAGACCCATCGCCAACAACCTTTATTTCACCATCTTCTCCCCACTCAACTTTCTGGCTGAGGAATTTCCAATTCCTTAGCTCTGGCTAGATAGATAGATAGATAGATTGTTTTGGTTTCCGCACATAGCTCCCTAATGGAACTTTTTTACGTGGGCCCTGGCCGTCTTATTCAATCCACCCTAACTCTGTCCAGAATCTTTCAAGTTGTCCTAGGTCTTTTAGAGAGTTTTTTGTACTACCTGTTTTTGTCCTATCTTTTGAGTACGGGCTGTTTAAAGCCTGGCACTCAAACATGACGTGATTTACTGTCTCCTCGGCTTCCATGCATGCTCTGCACAGAGGACTATCTGTTACACCGATGTTGTGAAAGTGCTTATTCAATGAGCAATGACCAGTAATGATTCCTGTTATCGTTCTTAGGCTTCTCCTGTTTAGTCGAAGTAGTCGTCTTGTTAGTTTTTTATCTATGTCCGGCATCGCTTCTTTAGACTGGCGGCATTCAGTTATTTCACGCCAGAGAGAGTTATGTTGTTCTTGTGTGCGTTGCCTCAACCAGGTGCGGTATTGGTTGAAGGGAATTGGTACTATTGGTTCTGGTCCTTCTATTATGTTGTCGGATCCTCTACGAGCTAGCTCATCAGCTGCATCGTTTCCTAGCGAATTGCTGTGTCCTTTTATCCACTGTAGTGTGACTTCGTTTGTTTCAGTGACTTTCTCTAATGTTCGGTGACATTGTAGGATTAGTCCGTTATTTATGGTGTTGCTCTTCAGTGCTTGCAATACCGCTTTGCTGTCTGAGAGTATCTTGATGTTTGTGGTGTTTACCTTTCTTTCCAGTATGGCTGTGGCGGCTAGCAGTATTCCGATGCATTCTGCTTGATATACTGTGTTGTATTGGCCTAGTGTTTTGTATGTTTTGATGTTGAGGTCATGTGAGAAGGCTCCTGCGCCTGTTCCATCTTTTGTCTTCGATCCATCTGTATATATCCGTAATTCATTGGATTTGGAGTAGTCTTTTTGTTCTTCATGTAGTAGAACTACGTATTGTTTGTTAAAGATGTATCTCTTCTTTATTTTGTCGCATGGTCCTTCTATCATAGGTTGATATTGGTAGGCTTCTGTTTTGATTGTTGTGTGCTTTATTCTACAGTCTTTGCGTAGCATTTTGCTTGTGTCAAGTCGTATGGCTGTTATTGCTGCCTCTTGTTGAATGTATAAGTGTAACGGTGGCAGGTTTAGCATTGCTTGGAGGGCTGCAGTTGGCGTTGTCTTCATGGCTCCTGTTATGGCTATGCAGGCTGCTCGTTGCATCTTTTCCAGAATTTTTTGACAGGTGCTTTGTACGGTTCTGGGCCACCATACTAGTGCTCCGTAAGAGATGATTGGTCTTATAATTGTGGTGTATAGCCAGTGTGTGATACGGGGATGAAGTCCCCAGTTTTTCCCTAGTATCTTTTTACATTGCCATAATGCAATGGTGGCTTTAGTTATCGTTCTGTCCACGTGTTTACTCCAGTTGAGTTTACTATCTAGGATGACTCCTAGGTATTTTACTTCGTTCGATAGTTTGAGTGTTGTCCCGAAGAGTGTTGGCGGGTCGTTGAAATTTATTTTGGTCTTTCTTGTGAATAGGATCATATCCGTTTTGTTTTCGTTTACACTTAATTGTTGTTCTTTGCACCAGTTTTCTACGATTTTCAGTGCTTGGCTCATCTGATTCGATATTGTTTTCTCGTTTGGACCGTCGATTAGGATAGCTATGTCGTCTGCATATCCTATTGCATAGTATCCTTTGTTGTTCAGTCGTCGTATAAGTTCGTCTACTACCATATTCCACAAGAGTGGGGATAGTACTCCGCCTTGGGGGCATCCTCTCATGACTCTTGCTCTGGTGGCTTCGTTAAGGGCGACTTGGACGGCTCTTTGTCCTAGCATATTTCCGATCCAGCCACTGAGAGTACGATCGATATTGTATCTCTCTAGTGCGTTTTTTATGCTTTGGAATGCGGTTTTGTCGAAGGCTCCTTCAATGTCTATTAGCACAGCTAGTGTCATCATTTTCTGGCTCATGGCTATTTCGATCTTTGCTACTACGTCGTGTAGTGCTGTTTCTGTCGATTTGCCTGTGGTATATGCGTGTTGGTATTTGTGAAGTGGCTTGGCTTTGAGCCGGACCGTCTCTAATATGTCGGTCACATAGTCGTTCTAGTGTCTTCAGCATAAAGGATGACAGACTTATGGGTCTGAAGGATTTGGCTTGGGTGTAGTCTGTTTTTCCCGGTTTGGGTAGAAATGTGGCTCTTACTTCTCTCCATTGTACGGGAATATATTGGTGGGCTAAACATGCCACAAAGATGTCCTGAAGCCATGGGATGACGCTGTTCTCAGCCCATTGCATGAAGGCAGGTATTATACCATCTAAGCCAGGGGATTTGTATGGTTCGAAGGTGTTTATGGCCCATTTAATGCGGTCTTTAGTAGTTATCTTGTTGGCTAATGTCCAGTCAGTTTGCGTGGGGTTTGTTTTAGGGTTTTCCCATTTGTTCTCGTTTGCTATGTTGCAGTTGGGAAAGTGTGTTTCTAGGAGTTCTGTGCATGTTTCCTGGTCTGACCTAGTGTAGGTACCGTCTCTTCTTTTGAGAGTGCCCAGAGTATTCCTGTCGTTTGTCGATAGTATTTTTCTTACCCTGTTGGCTTCATTGTTGGATTCGATTGTTTCTGTGAATTGTTTCCATGCTTTCCTGCTGCATTTTCTTGTGTCTTTTTTGTATTGGTTTCGTGCTTTTCTGAAAACTTCCCAGTCTGATTTTTGTCTTGAGTTTTTTGCTATGTTGAAGAATTTTCTTAGTTCTTCTTTTTGTCGGGCTAGTTTGGGGTTCCACCATTTGTTCCTTACTTCGTTGGATACCTGTTTTAGTGGACAGCTGATATTGTATGAGTTAATTAAGGCATTTTTAAGGATACTTACATTTGTGTCTATTTGGTTAGTGTCTTCTTTCATTACCTTGCGCTCGTGGCTTTGGAGTTCCTTTTCAACGAGGCTTTTGAAAATGGTTGTGTCAGTCCGCCGTGGATTCCGTCGAGGTTCCGGCGGTTTGATGTTGCAGTTTAGATTGAATCGTATCCACCTGTGATCAGAGCTCTGGCTATATGGATGTATGTTTTGTTATTTTCCTTATCTAATATTTTCCGCTGTAGTGTCGGCTTAGAATAGCTCAACCGAGTGTCGCAAGGGAAGATTACTAGTGTTAGGACTTCTTAAGTCATAATTAGGGCATGCCGGTTATCATAAGCCAATCTTTATATTACTTTCAGTTTTCAATTTAACTCTTATAAGTGGCAAAAGACTCTTTAACTCTGAAGATCTGACTACCCCTTTTAAGCGTACCTATATGTAGCCGTAAGTATACTGTATGTCTGCTCACCATCTAAACTTAAATTATGATATTCTTCACTTATTTTTATCTTTCACTCCATATAAATCAGAATGAGAAATCAACTTTGCGAATCACAGTATGTCTTTGTTACTTTGACTCATCTCCAATCTTAGTTCTCTCATCGATTCTTTTATATGTTTGAGATAATATTTTACTTACTGGTCAGACTACACAACTAAATAAATATTACAATGCAAGGAGCAATCTATTATAAAGAAATCAAAGAAACTGATTATTTCGTCCCCTTAACAGTATTAAACATGAGTTCACCGGTCGAGGGTTTCCACCGTTTGAAGTGTCCGGCGCAACACATCCCGCCACTGCCGCGTGCTTGCAAACTGCGATACGGTATCGGCGTCCCGACACAACCTTTTTTATCAACCGAAAATAAGGTTCAAATTCTTAAGTACAATCTGTCGCGTGCCCCGTCTTACCCCTTTGATCGCTATTGAACACCCGCGGCGCCCTTTTTATTCGTTTTTTCATATGTTGACTGGTGCAATATGTTTGTAATGTATAATGTGTAATGCTGTGAGGCGGGAGATGATGGATCGGGTTCGAGTCCCGCGCCGCGACTTTCATTACTCGCAGTCGGGTGATCGATCGGCCAGATCTTTGCATTTTGTTTTATTTTATTGAGGTGAGGGATCAATTGCTTTGTTATAGGAAGCGTTTACCGTTGGAAAGCGATATCAAACTGGTCAGTGTTAACTTTGTGTGCTTACTATTGTTGTGATTATTTAAGGGATGGGATGGGAAAAGCGATCTCAAATCACTGTTTATACAATATTTGAATGCCTTAACTAATTTTAACACAGTGTTAGTTATAAATAACTTAGTCATAGTTTATTCATACTTATATCAAAACCAATCAAACGAAATAAGGAACCTTACATTTTTTCAGAATTTGAGGTATTCATTTGATCTAAACAAAAATAAACTTATTTGTACTCAATTTAAGTTTGTTTTATGTATGTAAAGTAAATATTAGAAAGTGAAAAAACCTGAATTATGTTATTTCAAAGAATAAAATGATATGTTTTTATTTAATTTTGTATAAGAAACATAAATAGCTAAAACTTCCAAACATCTACTTCGGTGGTCAGAACTTAGAATTTTAAGACACCACAACGGTGAAGACTGTTTATCTGCCGACTGTTTTTATATCCTCTTCCAATACAAATAAGCATTTAGAAGGTAATTTTGCATAATTAATATTTATGAATGGAAGAATTTTTCACTGTGTGGTGCCGGCTTAGAATGTCACTACCTCTTTCTACCCATGGGTTTTGTAAAAGGCGACTAAAGGTATAGGCTTTATAAATGGTTTTGGGCGATATGGATAGAAAACCCATCTCTAATGATACTTTATTTCTACCATCTTCTCCTCTATCAACTTCCATATGTGGCTGAGAAGTTCCTAGCTCTAAAGCTCTGGCTCTGGCTACCCCTCTTATGGAATGGAAGAATGTCTCCAACTGCATTATTGTTTTAGTGAAAGTGCAAGTGAATTATTACAACATTTGATATTCTTTCAAAGTCTACGTTTATGCTAAGATCTGATTGACTTTGATACGAGTAATGCGCCAAGCGACTGTTCCCCACATTTGGCCAGGAATTTTCTTGGTCTAAGTTTAAGCTTTCATATTATAATAATACTTATTATCTTCTCGTTCGAGTAAAACTACGGCTGTGGTGTAACAAATCTAGTGATTGTGTAACAAATAGTATCGAATGAGTGATGTCCGCGCGGTGGTGCGCATGCGCGAGACCGATTGACTCGTCAGCGCGCGCATAATCGGAAATGAGTGCGCGCCATCATAAACACATTACCGCCCGCGACGACACTGCCGCCCACCACGTACACAAGTACCACTGCTCTTTCTCTATTTGATACCGTAGAAAAGAGATGGAATGAAAGAGTAATTGAAATAATTGGATGAGAATCAGGCGTGTATATTGATTACGGTAATTTTCAGATTTGAATAATTTATTTAAGTTCCATGTCGCAATGGAACGATCGGCCTCGCGTGCGTCGGAGCCGCTATTATTTAGTAATTTTTCATAATTTTCGCTAGCTGGTGGCCGGCGGAGACAGGCCGGCGTTGCGCATGCGTCGCTGGTTTACGATGTCTCGGGCATGCACCGTGACCACGTGACTCCCATTAAAACATAATTTCATTATCTCTAGGTAGGCAGGATAATGCGAAATTAACGTTTCGTTACACGTTTTATTGTGGGACACTCGACATTATTTTTATTTCAAATCGCTCGTGCTTTAACTTCTAAGTGTTTCTTCTTATGAAGTTACGTAAATAAAATGTAATAATAGCGTTATCTAGACAGCACTCGTGAAAATGTTGTAAAATATCTAATGAGAATGATACCAAAAAGCAGTTAAATAAAAGAAAGAAAACCATTAGCCACTACTATATTGAATATGTTATCTGGTCAATTAGAATTATTATTATTGAATGTAGCTGTTTATTGTCGGCTTATTATAACACCAAACCACCAACAACCAACACAAGTACGGACCACAAAAAGATATAGGATTTTAAGTGCTAAATAAAAAATTTAAACTCATTGCACACGATACGAAGGTACGATACTTAAAGAAACCAAAAAAATATGTTTTTTTGTAGAAAGTTTTTTCTTACGAAAATAACATACATACATATACTCGCGGCTATAGATCCCTATAATAATTTACATACATACATACATATACTCACGGCTATAAATCCCTAAAAGGGGTAGCCAGAACTGAGAAATTATAAATTTCTGAGCCACTTTTGGAAGTTGAGTGGGGAAAAGATGGTAGAATAAAGGTTGTTGGTGATGGGTCTCCAACCGCATCGGCCAAAAATCGCTTCAAAAGCCCCAATACCGTTAGTCGCCTCTTACGTACACCCACTGGAAGAAATGGGGTAGTGCTATTCTAAGCCGACACTACACAGCTCTTAGCCGACACAACACAGCAATAATTTATTTATTTACTATTATATGTTTCCACTCATTTGCGACAAATCTTAGTTTACCGAACTAGGGGCAACATTGGGTTTACTCTTATAAAAATAACAAATGAGAAAGAGATAATTTAAAAAAAAAAAAATTGATTTCCATAAAGTTTGGTTTTCGTTTCAGCATCCGAAAGTATTAAAAACTTCTTAACAATGCATTGTCACATTTTTAAACTGCTGAATTACACCTACAAAAGAATTTCACCTGTTGCAGAGGCTCGTCGTTTTAAAACTTCGCACGGACTTAAGATATAACAATGAGACCGGAATCAAACTGTTGAAAGGGCTCTAGTAAAGGAATGTTAAATAAATATAACATATATTTTGGTTGTGTTACTAAGTTTAACAGGAGTCGTTACCACATGATTTTCGCCTCGTCCATATTCATTTTAAAAGACCCATCTTCTCTCTCTGATAGTCCATTGAGGTTATTGAGAATTATGATTTCATCCATAACTTGAATTTCAAAAAAAAATTGTGCAGCCATTTTTTATAATTTCTCTCAAATTGTTTCCCTTTTTGGATGGAGAACTTTATTGATAGTTACTTTTAAACTGGCATTATTTTACGGAATCAAAAATCGGATTTCGGTCATATTGATAGTAAACATAAAACCAGCAACCAGATTCAAACCAAGCAGACGTGAAGCCACTGTCAGGCGTCCCCCGCCAGTTGCTGTAATTCCTTCTCAAAGTTATGAACCCGCGCTCGCCAATTTACTAATCGTAACTCATCGCCGATAAGCGCATTGTGGTGCGGGCGCGGGCGGGGGCGGCGCACGGGCCGTGAAGGGGGGGGGGCGCCGCACGACGTAATAAGGAGTCTCGCGCTTTTCATATTGCCTGCTTTTGATACTATTAAAGTTTAGCGATCCTATATCTATCTCGGCCACGATGAGAGGAAATAACGACTTCGTATTAAGATAACGAACCGAACACCGTCCCGGCCGACGTCCTAAACCCATAATAACACTATAATGAATTCTCCTACGATCACTAGTTATCGTACGGCCAATATTGTGAGATACCGGCTCCAGTTTTTCCAAGTAGACCGTTGGACCGTCATTACACGAGCGCGCTTCCATTATTCTTACTACCAATAAGAATCCTATACGGAAGCGAGTGGGGCATTTTCGAATTCTTATCAAATTGGAACAAACGGTTTCGATGAGAATTCTTTAAGTCCTATTCGACACATTCCCACGACGTCAATTGATTGCTGACCAATTATACAATTGTAGTAAACGAAGTGTTGGCGGCGGCGGCGGGCTCCGTATGGGAATCGAACGCGAACACTTTGTACGCGAGTAATTGTTGGGAACGAGACATTTATTACGTTATGACAACTTTAAAACGATTACAACTTGCGGACTCTGGTGAAGTCAATGAAATAATTGGTGACCGCTGACCATCAACGGGAGATGAAGACGTCACATAACTTCTCACGAATTGAATTACTGATGTTTTAATAAGAAATGGGATCATATTGCTTGTGCAATTAGATAATAAACAAAACCGCGGGTAACATCTGTAATGATAAATATTTCTGTAAATAATTCCAACAAAATGCTATAGGGCGACTTATAAGATAGACTTTTATAAGACAGGTTCAACTATTTGTGTAATTATCTCAAAATATTTTTTTTAGTCATTTTTTCCATTGAATAACCTTACTGTTTATTTCTTATTCATTACAACAAAACGTTCAATATCTCACCAAAAACATTTTCATGTAAAATGTTGCCAAGACGAGCCCATATGACTCGCTCTGTCAAAAAGTTATCAGATCCCATATAGAGCCAGCTTCTAACACTACACGCCCTAACTCTACAAGGCCTAACTTCACAAACTCTACACCTTAGTCAAAATATGTGGCTTGGCCATTTCGCTACATTCACATCGGCGTAAGGTGAAAAATTAATTCACTGTTCATTACTTTTGTGTTATACAATAGTTCTTGTAGTAACAAACGGCCAAGCCCAGCCTAAACACATGAATTTTCACAAAAACCCAGATACCATGTTACCAAAGTTTCATGTATACTACGAGACAGGATCGAAATTTCGCTCGGCCAATTCGGTTAACTAGGTGTACGAACTTATCGAGTAGCACAACAAAATGGAGATAGTCCAATGAGTCAAGTTAATTCTCATTTATGCGCCATTACATAAAGTGTTTCTTAATATTTAAAATTATACGTTAGTAAAACTATTTTTTTATTGGTGATACGGAATGGGAAGTATCGGGTAAATCGATGTTTCTCGAGCTGTCGCAGATATAACTGCGCCTCCATTAGTATAAATGCAAAAAACCATTTGCATGCGTCGAAATTGGCAACTCACTGGCAACAATACCCGCTTTGCATAAAAGCTTTATTCAGCTGCTCAGCCCCGCTATTGTGCGGGTCAGACCACGTGACTCGGCTTTACCTGAGCGTCGCTTTTTTCGGAATAGAATTCATTAAAAAGGGCGGAAGGAAAATAATGGAAGTTTATATTAAAAAGCCCAAGTATATCTCATTAAGTCGGCGATTAGGTGCTCCAAATAATTTGTTAAAACAGCTCCATATATCACGCGGCGGCGCCGGCGAGCGCCAACGTCGCGAGCGGCGGCGGCGGCGGTACGCAAATTGTTTAATTGCGCGCTCGTCTGTGGTTATACGTCATAAATCTCCCGCAGAAGTATCCAAAGGAGCCGCCACTTGCGCCGGAATCAGTTCATCATCGTCCTCAAACTTAATGGATATCTAACGTTTTATTTGTCCGAATATATCAACGTCCTTTATATTCATTGAAACTACGTTTTATTCGTGTAGGCTAAACGATAAACGAATACAAATTAGAAAACAAATGTTCGACATAGCATATTCAAATCACAAAAAATACCTTTGCATTATGTTATGATGTCTATGATAGTTAATATTTATTGTATATTTATGAAGTATTACTGATATATATCTCTATACAAACTATAGTTGTAGATGACGGTGTTAGTGCAGAAAAGTTAAAATTTGATTATTAACAGAAGTACTAAACTAATTAGCTGCAAACTTTCAATGGAATTGTAAATGAAGTGTTGCAGTAACAACTCGACTGATCGACAGCTCAATGTAGAACAAGATTACAAACGTGTTAATGAGCGACCACACTGACATAGCTAATTAACTAATCGTAACTGTTTATGAAAATATTCTACGAATTGTAAAGAAACCAACATGTTAGCAACTACTGTTTCCTGCATTTATAACAAAACGACCAATTTGTATTAGGTATATGAAGTCGATCTTATACTACTTTTGCCACAAATCTAGCACAAATCCTCTAATTCAAAAAACTTATAATGTTCATCATTATGTGGTATGTGCTGTTCCATTTATCGGACAGATCTAACCGAGAAACTCGAGATTTGAGAAATAAAACGTTCATTTACGATAAAAGTTATGATATATTTATGAAATTGGTTATTATACGAAGTTTTATACGTACTGCTATTGAAGGCTGTAATTTAGGAATATCAAGTACTCAGCCGCCTGCACATAAAAAAGGGGCCTTAATTCAGGTTAAGGAAAAAAAACCCGATTTTTCCCTAAATTCTCTAAAACATCAATGGGATAAGAAGGGCTAGTGCTATTCAGAAACAACTTCGAAAAGACATCAAAGTCCTTAATCGACATGAACATCATTTCATTGTCTCAACATCAAAATAGTAATGTCGTAGTGGATCAAAACAAGTAATTGTGTATCGGGATGAACAGTTTCATAAGAAATAGTAAACAATAGCAGTGTCGGTGTCACGTGGTGTCGCGTATTGTATCGCATTGTCACGTGATTCATAGCTTTCTTCCGATATCGCTATCGGACGTATCGCCGTATCGCCGTGAAATATCCTCCAGCGACTACAATAGCTGCAATGTCTTACCACTGACACTCTGCATTCTATCGCATTCTTATCACATTGCAATAACGTCTGAAATCCTTTGTAATGTAGTTTAAATACATTTGTAATTTGAATAACGACCTGCGCTCGCGCAATTCACGCCATAGTCTTCATCATGCAAAGTGGACAAGTAACATTCGTAGGAATTTGAACCTAAGAACAATAGTATTGCATACATATTTGTTTGCACTGTGAATCGCGCGGGGGTGTGCAGTATTGTTCCAGTGGTATATTTGAATGCGGTCCCAGGTTCGTCGCCGTCCGATACGCATCGCCTTGTTAGCGATATCAGATGCGGTGTAATTGGCACTGCGCCCGCGCAACTCATATTAAACAAACATTACACTATCAGATATTGAGCCGGCGAGATCCGCTATTATTAAACACATTCTCATATCGCAGTCGTAACGCAGCTCAATCT
Source organism: Bedellia somnulentella (assembly GCA_963576735.1). Classification (NCBI taxonomy): domain Eukaryota; kingdom Metazoa; phylum Arthropoda; class Insecta; order Lepidoptera; family Bedelliidae; genus Bedellia; species Bedellia somnulentella. The sequence continues at coordinate 195,407 of CAUYWD010000002.1, forward strand.
TATGTTATTTATTGCTTTACTTTTGTTGCTGCTTTGTGTCGCTATCTGCACTTGCATCTGTGTGGTATCATTTTCGTGAGTACTTCGAGTTCAATTTGATTTAGAGTTGATAAAAAAGTATTTAACATTTGCATTTGTTTTTGAATTGATAAAAACAGTCATTTAAATATTCTTTGTTACTGTCAAGTCAGTAGTAAGACTAGCAAATGAAACTAGCTATATAAATGTTGGCGAAAAATCTATACAACTGAGAGAAAAATCAAAACAGTATCATTTTTATAAAAATGGCTGTGAGTTTAGCATTTGCCACTTTCAGTCACAGCAACAAATTATCTAAGATCTTATGATGATTTTGATATACAAACACACCTATTGAAGAAATGCCTACATAGTGTAGTTCAAACTATATAAAAGTTAAGAAAGATCTCACTTTGATCAACTTTTTTTAATATGGTCTAATAACCAAAATAAAAAAGTGCTTTGTAACGTTTAACAAATGAAGAGTTAACAATATGCATATCCTCTTTCACAGCGGACCGTCGCAGGAATGCGATGCCTAATAAAGATATGATCTGCTGGCGAATTTAAGTAGGTCTTCCTGCGGCGGGCTTCGCGGGGAGACATGAAAGTAGGATCCTGGTAATTGTGATGGCGCCATCCAGCTCAGGAATGCTCAGATTCGGAAATAAAATTAACAGCATTTGAATGCGAATACTCTCACTAGTTACCACACCGTAATCGTGATCCCTACGCTAACCTACACGAAAGAATAATCTCAAAAGAGATATAAAAATGAAAGAATTCTCATCTGTATTTATATTTTTACATAAAAGAGTTTTAATAGAAAAAAAAACATTTATTTCCAGACACTTGGCTTTTGATCCAAGAAACTTAGGGCTCATACTAGTTTAATGGAAATTCAGCACGAGCTGTATGGCTTAGGCTTAAAATAATAACCGTACAAGTAAGTTTACTCGTTGAGTGCGACCTGGTCTTTAGGCATTGCTCATTCTGAGTTTTTGGCTATCCTATCGAGATTAAACCATTAGTGAAGGTGGCGTGGCGATCTCTCAAAAAGCATCAGGTAACTAAATCGCTTCGTGAGATTTACAGGAAGATATTGGATGCTTTAAAACAAAGTTAAAGTAATATTTATAAAGCACGAGAAATTAATATTTGAGCAAGTAATTCAAACGACATTGAAACATTTTAATTACACAAAAGCTATGACAATGGCGGCGCTGGCCGGCGCAGTCCACTCGGACAATTAATTCCTCATGATAAATTAGCATAGAATAGTTAGTGGAACTGCGCGGCGATATCAAAGTTCCAGCTGATTAATGAGTCGCAGTCTGCTCAGCGCGCAGTAATACATTACGGCTGATGTTATGAAAATGATAGTCGCGTTGGTGACATTTGCTTACTCACAAAGCAAAACAACAGCCATTCTTCATATGTTTAATAGAAGGTAGCTACATTTTGGTCCATAGTAGGTGTCACTGTAACACGGTGTAGCGCTGGTCACGCACCGCGCATGCGCAGTCACGTGTCCCGCCGCCGCCGCCGCCATGCATCATCTCCGCATCGTCTTCATTTACACCTCATTATGCATCATTACTGTTCAACTAATCATCGATATTTGCATCACTAATTTGCAGGTCGAGTGTTGCGTTCGATCGGATCATCTATCAACGTCCGATTGTTGGCGTTCTCATTAATTTATGCAATTGCGGTTGCGTTCGTGTCGAGGCGATTCTAACTGTGTCGTGATAATATTTGCAAATGTACGCTATAATGAAGCAGTTGGAAATCTCTCGTTTTAAATATTCTGGCTATCAGATTATAGATTTTCTCCTATTTCGATGAACTAGCGTCGAGCGTGGTTACTGTAACCAAACATTTTGATGTGTGAACAAATTGTGGTGATATTCAGTTATGGGATCATTGCAAATGCAAATACAAAAGTATGTTATTTGTTAAATCAAGGTGGAATTCACTTTTATTTTCAGTTGAACTTAATTTACTCAAAAAAATAAAAACAAATGAGGACAGATAACGATGAATGTAAATGTAAAAGTGGTCTATTCGGAAATTTGGTTTTCACTTAAAATACCCCAAATACGAATGATTCAAACAACAGAAATAGCTTTTATTCCTATCTGTAAAGCGTACAGCTTTAATATTTGGTCTCATTTCAATAAAACATGAAGAAGTTGTCGGTCTTAGCATAGTTAAAATGTTATTTCCAAAACGAGTGGAACCGCCAGATGCGCGTGAAATACCCACATTAGTCGCACGCGCTCCCCCCCCCCCGGCGCCACGCACCACACGTCACCTAAACATATCAAATGATAACGCTATCTCACTCGTTTACACCCGAACTTGGCGGGACAGACATTATCTTATATCACATTTTATGGTGAATATTAGCGATCCGTTTACACCGGCGTCGATAAACTTAAATTAGTTAATTAATATCCCGAACAACCGTGAGCAGCGTTGCAATGAACAAACCATAAAAATAACACAAAAACATACTTGGCTCTTCGGGGTTTGGTTCCGTAAAAAAATATCAACTATTGTAAAAAGATTTCTTGTATTGCTTTAGTCATATTACTTAGTTCATTCATGGCCCCGGCGCAATCATATATGGACAAATTGTCACATCACATCATGCGCGTGATATATGGCATCGATCAAATAAAAAAATAATATAACTTTGTTTTTGGATAATAAAATGTAAGCTTAATAATTATTTTTAATGTATTTTTACATACATTAAAAATAATTATCAACAACCGTGATAGCCCAGTGGGTAGAACACTCGGTTATCGTGCAAACGACTAGTGTTCAAATCCTGGGTCGGGCCTACACCAATTTGTCTTTTCTAAAGACATATTTGTGGTTAATTTATCACGGTTGTTAACGGTGAGGGAAAACATCGTGAGGAAACCCACATGGCTGAGTTGTACTTAGTCATGTGACAGTGTATTCGTACAAAACGGCGATAGGCCTGCCCCCTATCACGTGAGTACACTGTCCATGCAAAACGTGGGTACTCTGAACACCAGGTGACAAAGTCACGTGATGTTCAGAAGTATTAGTACCTCTGCCAACCCCTTCGGGGATATTCGGCGTGAACGTTTATGTTATGTTATGTTATTTTTATACACAATGGTCCGTTGACTCATTTAATTATTTAATTTTAAATGTCTCTATAAACACTATTTCAAGAGAACCCTAAAATGTTAAAGAACTCACGAGCGTTTCATATGGTTATAATTTGCTTTATACTTTTATAGTCGGTTTCTAGTGGTGCGCTTTAAACAGCTATTTGTCTAATAAACTCAATAATGTAAGTGGAGCTTACAATGTGTTCCTTCATTGGGCACCGGGATTGGTTGTCCGGAACAATGATAAACTAATTACCTTGCCAACCTGAGACAAATAAATCTTAAGAAAGAGGAATCAGAGCTTTATAATTAAAAATTATTAAGTCACTTTGGATGTTGAATGGGGAAAAATATTGTAAAATAAATGATGGTCGATGATAAGTCTGCATCCGTCTTAAGCTCAAATATCCATAATCTGTTCGTGTGGCACCCACTGGGACTGGGAGAAATGGATTAGTGCTATTTAAAGAAAAACTACACAGCTCAACAGCACTACTAAATTCTGACAAGTAAACAAAGCATAAAGGGCTTTTCTAGGATCAAGTTTATAGAGCAAGAGATGTAGCCGCATCTTCCAAACGAGTTGCTGGCGATTTGTTAATCCTGGGGTACTTTTTTCAGAATGTCTCTATCCTATAAGTAGGATGATATAGTGATTTAGGAGTAATTATGCGTACACACATATACTCACGGCTATAAACCCCAAAAAAGGGTAGCCACAACTACAGAGCTAGAAACTCCTGAGCCACATTTAAAAGTTGTGAAGTTGGAGCGGAATCAGATGAAGGTTTTCTGTTCTTGTCAACACATCATATCTAAAATACCTGACTCCCTCACTCGTATACTACACTACTTCCTGTTGGAAATATGCGACTGAGAATACTCTGCGCGTAGTATTTTCGTAATTTGATATCCTGTGTTGCATTGTACTCGTGACTTCTTACAATATTAGTACATTATCTGTTAATACGATGAAAAAAACTATCAATCGAAGACTGGTTGTTGTTGCTTCAGTTTTTTGTAGATCTATTTGAGCCGTACAATTATCAAGGGTGACAATATTGACCGTTTATCTGTCTTGTATTTATCAATCTAAAAACGCCCGTTCGAAAATTCATGTAAAGCTTTTCTTTTTTTGCAGTTCAAGTGTCAATCAAATATTTAAATCATGTGTGGAAAGATTGATTAATTTTAATAAAGCTCAAAAGAAATGTCAGGGTCTTAATTTGTAAATAGTTATAAAGAACGTAAAGAAGATCATATTTACGTAGAAAATCGAATTTAATAAACTAATTCTCTATCTTTTTCTAAAAGAGGTAAAGTTCGATTTTTATGTAGGCAGCTCTGGGATCGACAGAAATGCGACACATTACTACTTTATCTCAGTGAAACCTTTTATGAAATAAATGACATTTGCAAACAAGTAAAGGTAGTAGCTATAATCCCGAGTGCAGTCTGCCGGCAAGGTCACCCAGCTCCCACCCAATGTCCCACCGCTCGCTGGCGCGTGCCCAGCTTTGAGTTTGACATTCGCGCCGCACGCGCATGCGCACGAGCCCCGTGCGAATACCAATCATGGGTTCACGTGACAATGATTTCCTCGAAATTGGTAGAATATTGACGAGTTGAAAGATTATAAGATGGTTTTGTATTTGAGACATGTAGGGTTTTAGCTTAGCTATATTGGTTTTTAATAACACCATTGTATTGTACATCTGGTAATCGATATACCGAGAACTTGTGTTCTGTTAAACGCAGTCATATTATTCAAAAGCTAAAACATTTTCTGTTCTTTCTGGTTTTTAAATATCAGCCATTAAAATCGAGGCGAGAGCTTCTGTGCGAGAAAACTCACCTGACAAAGTACACCAACTCAAATTTATTTTGTACATTACAATTTAACACTTCATGGACATTTTTGCCAGATAAAAACTGGAAACATTGGATGCTGAATTCCTCGTGAAATGTCCACAATAAAGACTTTTCAATTACATAGAGATTTCAGTCTCACTCAATCTATGTCTAAGTTTATTTTTTAATTAAATCATAATATCTGTCTCCTTAGACCATTAAGTGTTTATGTAAGGGAGTATATTCATGCCATAGTTAAATTAGATCGGTTATTAAATTGAAATGCTCAGATTTTCAAAATTACTCGCGTAATGTTACACCACCATCTCTATACGATCTATCTTATTCGAGACAAGACAAGCTGACATTGCACTATTACGGCACTTAACTGTATCAGATAATTCCATCCCCGTTTAATGTATTCACAAAATGTCAGTAGCTACAGTTAGCCTAGTTGTTATTCAGCGTTAAAATGTCACAATAAACACCTTTATGCAAATGTACAAAAACGCTGTCGGTGGTAATTGGTGGCCTTTCGCTCGGTATCGAAATTACTGTCCCGTTACAAGGCTGCGTCCACCTGCGCCCCCCACCGCCCCCCGCCGCCCCGCACGCAACCTTGAACTTTGCAGATTACACTCCTCGGGGCAGCTTTTGTACTTTCACACGACTTTACATCACGTGCTTACGATGGATTATAAAATTAATAAAACCGTTGCTTTTTATTTTCAAAAGAACGATAGCAACTGCGTGATGGCAAAGAAATAATGAAGACAACTCTTCAGGAATAGTAAGATTTGTAGTCATGCCATTTTCTCATATCTTAACTTGAACGCTCAATGATACAACTATAAGTACCTACAGGTACTTTGAAAATGATTGTTAGTAGCTGCGGCTGGTAACTTATACTTACAATCCTTTAAATAAGCTTTTTACTACTTTCTGCAGGCACAATTGGCTAATCAATCGTCAATTTCGGAAATCTGGTAATCCTGCTTTCATAATAAAGCTGCAACAAATGCCATCACGCCATACGACCTATGTAAGTGCCAGAAGATTTTTTGAAATATATCGTGTATATATGAATGTCCCAGATCAACTCTACAACCTTAGCTAGAGCATTGTCAAAGCAGCCTCCATCACTTATTGGGAAATGTTGGATTGACTAAGACTCAAGTAGCATTGGTTTAAAATCTAAAGTGAGCTATCACCTATGCGTCTCTTATTAATTACATACATACATATACTCACGCCGTTAGTTCCCACTGGGGTAAGCAGAGACTATTGATCGCCACTTCGTACAATCCTGGCACACATCTCTAGCATCGTCTACATTCACCAATCTTTTCATACACGCTCTTTTATTCTTGATACTTCGGACGCCTGTCTCTTTGAGTACTTTCTCAATTTGGTTCAAGTGTGTCCTCCGTGGCCCTCCTCTGCTAACATTACCTCCACATAGCTCTATACATACCTTTTACCAATTTCCTATTATCCATCCTCTCGATGTGCTCAAACCATCTCAACATTCCTTTCTATCTTACTTACAATACCATCTTTTTAACCACATCTTTCACGAATCACGTCATTCCTCACACGATCACATAATCTTACATTACAAACTTTTCTGAGGGACCTCATTTCTACTGCATTCACTCTGCTTTCATGCTTCTTCTGCCACCCCCAACATTCACTGCCATACATAGGCGTAGGAACAAGAACAGCATCATGCACAGCCATTCGGGCCTTTTAGGACACCGATTAACTATACATAATTAATTTGTAACTGTCAAAGTTGACAGAAATTATCATGATGAAGTTACATCATGATAAGATGGCAGAATGTAGCTAAGAAGTGACGATAAGCTTGATAGTAATAAGTTTTTATAGGAACAAAAAGTTAGGAAGTATGAAAACAGAACTACATTTGGTTTTCCAAAAAACTATAATCTTAGCCTGTTAATAATCTTAAATGTTGTTTTTTGGATCTAGTGCGTTTGCTTAAGTCGACATAAAGCTAACAAGTGCTTCCATCATACTTTTGTGGAATACGAATAATCTAAATCTGTGAGTGACTAATTGTCACGTGCATCAGACAGTGCTCTGCATAAGTTCTCACACACGGCCGCGCTGCCGTATCTGATATTCACACCGCGACATCATCTCATCACACCATCTCATCGGCCACCGCTCGCTTTCTCACACCCACCTCGTAACGGTGGATGTACCGCCGTGTGTCACACTTTACATACATGCATACATATGTTCACACCTAAAAATCCTTAACAGGGGTAGTCAGAACTTCAGAAGTCTATACTAGGTATATACGTATATGCTTTGTAAAATAGAGAATGTTCCGTGATGGCTCTCTAGCCGAATCAAATAAAAAAACTCCAATAAATACAAGTCGCCTAAATCTGAATATTTGAATTCAGATTCTGTAGTCTCAGTAGTCTTTAACTTAAAAGGTCGTGGTTGTCAAAACAAAAAGATCTTTATTCTTCATAAACGATACAAACTTATGGCAGTAAATATTTTTCCCATGAATGAATGTAACAAGAGTAAATCAAATTATTTAGTTCTCACTCTGCTACAGCAGTAATATATTTAATATGACATGACATGTGAGCAGCATCCGATTTTATTTTAATATGAGTAGGAGCTGTAAGTAGCAATGAACAACTGGCCCACGGCTATCCGAGTGAGGGTGCTATTATCAGAACCACGCGCCAACGAATCATTCCCACACGATCTAGTCCGGTAAAGTTCCCGGCAGTTTCGGACGGTGTGGATACAGAATAGGGTGCGCGTGGTGAACGCCAAGTAATCGATCGCAGGATTGGCGCGTGATCAATTTGCGGTAATCACGATATTCGCGATGCAAAACTGGGGTTAGCAAGTTTTGCATCGGAACGCATCCTCGTCGAGAATTTGTGTGTGTGTGTGTGTGTATGGACACGTACCTGAACCAATTCGTTGAGATTTGCACCATTAAAGAAGCAATGTAATTTACATCGCGGCAATTCAAAATATATATTCAATTTTGTGAGAAAGTAGCTGTTACGATGAAATTTATGTGTGCACGAAAAGAAGATGATGTGAAATGATGAATCTAACTAATTGCATTATACAAGTTGCATATATAGAAAACGACCGGTCGACCATGGACAGACAACTTGTTAGAATGTGATGTTATTCAATGACCCAGGTGATCAATATTATATTCGAAGGGTTTTTACTTAAGCCCATCTTAACTACAATTTGTAGATTTTTCATTGGATTTTTTATTCTAAATCTATGGCTTTCTTTTTTCGGAATTACTAGCCGGGAGTATTAGTGTATATCAGAATAAGAACGGAATTGCTATTATTCATCCTCTTTAAATAATCATAAATCAAAACTCATATCACGTAAACAAAAAAAAACATTATAACTAGTGAATCATTATACTAAAATCAGTGTGCGTACAAGTATGTTGCACCCAGACGGCGCGGGTTCGACTCCGTTCCCGGTATCGGAGCATCGACACACTTAGCTCACTAAACAGTCGCGCGCTGCCCATACTAACTACGAGCACACCACGTGACCGCCGCTGCTGACAAGTGTACGGAGCACACCTGACCGGCACCACGTGACCTGCATGCCGGGATCGCACTCGATAACACGATCAATACATTTTGGTGATCAAGACATTATTGATTTAAATGAGACGATGTTTGGTTTAAAATATGTTAAAAAGCTTAACTAGTCAACTAGACCGGAGGATGATGTTATCCATGCTGAGGGTAATATTGATGTTCCAATATACATAATGTCATTCAAAATCATTTTAGATTGTTAACCAGAATTAATACAAGGTATTTATAAAGGTGGCGAGAAGCTGATTCAAGGTGTGTCAGCTTATCGCCGTAAAGTGTTCATTTCGCTAGATTTCTGCTCAGAACAACACTAACCCACTTCGTACCACGGGTATTGTAATTAACAAGTGATTGTTGGAGCATACGATTGAAACCTTTAAGCATATAGCATCAAATTTTATTGAAATTAAGAAACAAATTGGCAATTTGCTGTGTAGTGTCGGCTTAGAATAGCACTACCCCGTTTCTACCGATGGGTGTACGTAAGAGGCGACTAACGGTATTAGGGCTTTCAAGGGATTTTTGGGAGATGCGGTTGGAGACCCATCACCAACAACCTTTACTTTACCATCTTTTCCCCACTTAACTTTCCAAACGTGGCTGAGGAATTTCTAATTCCTTAGCTCTGGCTACCCCATCTAGGGATTTATAGCCGTGAGTATATGTATGTATGTGTGTATGAAAATAGGCAAAAGATGGGTCCGCTTTGACCCTAGCCTCGACTGGGCGGAAAAATTGCCTTGGCACAACTTTGGAAGAGCTGAACACAGCTGTACCATGGTAATTGCCCAGAGTGCCCACACCCAGAGACCTTCTATTACACGTATTTGTTCTAGATTTAAAATTGTAAATATTATGTTTTAGAATACGCAAAGAAGTGACCATGAAGAAAAGATTTTGCCATGGTCTACCCTTGGGTCGAATATTATTTCTTGGCCTCTATTGTGATAAGCACAAGAAAGGACATAGGTATACACCCGATTAATAACTTGTAGTGGAAGTCTATACACTCTATATGAAACCTCTTCAGTTTCATATAACTCATATGCTGATGAGCAGTAGTTATTGCCACGTGACAACGACAAGTCTATGTTAACAAGCATTTCAAGTTTTAAAATAATATAACTTCAAAAACTTGGAATATTGATATTTTTTATCATATCAACTAAATGTTCTCGCATAAATTAAACTACAATAACATTTGGAAAAATTATATTTTGGCATACTGAATAAAATACATTGTAAATGTAATGTAATTCGCATTAAATATAGTTTTCGGGTTATGGCTGGCTGAGAGGCCAAAGCGCCGCGTCTAAATCTACTTTCAAAGGTAAATTAAAGTAAATTAAGAAGTTTTGGAAGGTACATCTACATCATTTATGCATCTCATTAATAGTCAAAATTAATTTACTCGTAGTATAACAAAATGTTACGATTGTATTAATCATAACAATTTTGTTTTGCATTTTAATTGAAGTATTCTTTTTATCCTGGTCATCCAACAGAAAAAATACATGTATTAATCTTGAAAAGGCTGTTATTTATTGGACTCTATTCATACTTCGGTCATTGTTAAACATTTACTATTATTTATGTTTCCATTAAACATGTATTGAACAACTCGTATTAAAACGTAAATCCAATTATCTACAAGAATAGACTATTAAAATTACACTTTATTAATATGTCATCATTACAAAGGATAATGAATTCATTGCGCTGATAGATGATAATGTAAATAAGTATGAAACAATAGATCATTTGTGACAATGCTCCTGCGCAGGTGTCTTCCTTCCCCGCGGCGAGACACTGGGAGACTCGCAATGAGACGGTTCAGTGTCACTACCTACTGCTGTATCCGTATGATAGCGTGTGACTCAGCAATCGGTGGCAAGAGCTCGACGTCATTTTTTTTATTTATTTATCTTTCTTATAAGTATACAAACAGCATCATAAAAGAAGAAAACATCCAACATTTTAAGTTGGTATTACACGTTATGGTACATAGAATAGCTACACTTAGCTTATCGCACTACACCATCACTTGCTACCGTACATACATGTACTCACAGCTATAGATCCCTAGAACGGGTAGCCAGAGCTTTGGAATAAGAAAATCCTCGGCCACTTTTGGATGTTGACTGGGGAAAATATTGTAAAGTAAATGTTTTTGATGATGATGGAATGGTTCTCCAACCGCATCACCCGAACACCACGTAAAAAGCCCCAACTCCCGTAGTCGCCTGTTACGAACATCCACATGAAGACATGGGGTAGTGCTATTCTAAGCTGGCTCTACACAACTAATCTTTGTATGTATTATACAATTATACATGTATGTATGGTACCATATCGTGTGAATTCCACTTTGGTTCAATTCTCGTTTGAAACTCTGACTGGACGATCTTGTTTGTTCTGTGACAGACTTGGCTATACTTATCAGCTTGTTAACATGAAGTTTTTCAGTATTTTATCCATACTAATATTATAAATGAGAAAGTGAGTTTGTTTGTTTGTTTGTTCCGCTTTCACGCCGTAAATACTGAACCGATTACTTTGAAATTTTTCAGACGTGTAGTTAGAAGTCTAAATTAAATGATAGGGACTTTTATCCTGGAAAAAAATATGTTCCCACGGGATATCAAAAATATTGTTTGCTTGCTGGATGCATTGGAGATGGCGCTGTGTATCGTTTAAAACAAAGTAAAATATTGTAAACTAATATAAAAATCAAAATTTAGAAGCTTAATGGTACGATAATGGATCCCCGAAAATAAGAAACTCCCGAGGGATGATGTACTATTTGTTTATCGTATATTTTTTTTTACATCTACTTATATTGCAAACGAATATTAACATGTAAATTTAGAAGCTAAATGAAACGACGACGATTCCTTGAAACTAAGGAATCCGCAAGAGTTCTCATAGTAACATCAAAAAACCTTAACTCATATATGGCTCAAAATATTGCAGCGATTATTTTTATCATCGATGGAATTCACAACAGACACTTTGTTAATGTTCATTTTGGAAAGATGAAGGGGTTTCATTAGTTTTCATCAAAATAAATGAACATTTAAATGACAAATTTGTTTATCAATAGTAAGACTAATATGAAATAAAGCGTAATAAAAATTTGACACCGCCCCGGTAACGTCTCCGTGGCGTAGCGGTATAACTAACTACTATGAATATTTAATTAGAACTATTATGAATCAATCGTCCCGGGTTCATATCTCAGGTATTTCAATCTTTTTGTAAAAAAAAAGTTTTGTTAGCTTAAAATAGCACTATATATAATAATAGCAAGCACTATCCCTTCAATTTAGCGATTATTTTGGATGGAGATCCACCACTAATCATCCCTATATTGCCGAGCAATCGCTGCAAGCTCTCCCACTATCACCAACGGTCAGTGTAGGGGGCAGCACCGGGCCGCCGCCGCAGCGCCAAACTACTATCCGTATCTGTACTTACTAAAGATATTTTCATTTCTGAACATAAAAACTTGGTATATTTGTTTCATGATTCTTATGAACAATTAAAAAGGAATTTTTGGAACTCAACACCTAACGGGTTGATATAGCAAATGAAAGTTAATATAGAGTTTTTTTTTACATTTTATAATAAAACTTGGTGCGATTGAATTTATGAAATCCATCTATCAATCATTCATGAGTATATGCTAACAACCATAAATGCCATAAAAGTGTAGCCAGAGGTAAGGTATTCAAAAGGTATTCAGAGATGCTAATTCTTCATCCAATTTTGGAAATAGATTAATAAAAGATAGTTTAAACAAGGTTGTTAGTGATGCTTCACAAACTGAATCGCCCAACAATCACTTAAAAAGTCTCGATGTCCTTTATGTCATTAACAACGCCCGCGGGATTATAAATATAAAACACAGAGTTGAGATAGTGTTTCGGTATTTTGGTATTATGTAAACTGGATGCAAAAAATGAAGTCCACGCGGACGAAGTCGCGGGGCAAAAAGCTAGTAACTAATAAAATAAATGAACAACAAAACTAAATTTCCAAGTATAATCCCGAAGTTGTAGTTGGGCACATAGATATATGTATAGGTTAATAAATAACATATTATAATTTCAGTATCTTGTTATTTTTTATTATTTTCGGAGGACTATGCATTTGAATGATTGAAAATGAGTATGATTCTAATTATTTGAGTAGTCCGAGTGCTCCTCGATGGAAAGAACAGATTCTTATGAATATAAAATACGAGAAAATCATGACCTAACTGAGGTATCAGTCTTTATATGTGTGTTAACATAATGACCCCACCGACGGGCTTGGGTATTCCCAATTTGGGCGAATTGGCCATAGTTTGCCACGCTGGCCTACCGTGAGTTGGCTTGGCAGACTAACGGCTACTACCGTGCTAGGAACCGGGCCGACCAGCAAACCTCCGAAACACAGAAGCATCCCAATCTTGTGACATACACACATACATATACTCATACATAAATACATATACTCACGGCTATAAATCCCTAGAAGGGACAGTACTAGTAGAGACATCCCTCAGCTGACACTACACAGCATTTAATCTAATCTTCTGAACATTTGATTATTCAATCAAAGTCAGGTCTACATTTTTTATATTTTATCCATCCTATCAGTTAAATCTGGGAATCAAACCCGAAATCTGCGCATTGTCCAAATCGAATAACAGGTATCGATGTACAAATGCCAGTGCTGACCCAAAAATAAATCTCTACAACGGTTTCTTCAAGGTATCATGAGGACTGTAAATACGTGGTCATGATTGGTGTACATACTAAACACATCTATAGAGAAATTAAAAAGTATGTTTTATTTCAAGATACTAAAGCCGTGTAGTGTCGGCTTAGAAGCCGTGTAGTGTCGGCTTAGAATAGCACAACCCCGTTTCCACCGATGGGTGTACGTAAGAGGCGACTAATGGTATTGGGGCTTTTAAGGGATTTTTGGGCGATGCGGTTGGAGACCCATCACCAACAACCTTTACTTTGTAATTGAAACAAATATTTATTTTCGGATATTTTAATCGCGTGTCATTACATTATTTTTAATTTTTAAAGCCCGACGTTTCGAAAACTTTTCAGTTATCATGGTCACGGGAAGACTGAGGTGTTATTTGTCATTATACAGTACTATAAAATTATTAATACTAACTACCTTCACAAAATTTTAAGTTAATAATATATAATAATATAAGAATATTAATAATTTTATAGTACTGTATAATGACAAATAACACCTCAGTCTTCCCGTGACCATACGCTACCCCTTCTAGGGATTTATAGCCATGAGTATATGTATGTATGTATGTAAATTCACATTTCTATAATGTCGATGACTGATAAGATGTCTCGAAGAGGTTGGTTTAGTTCCAGAATCCTTGTTTAGGTCGTTCTCGATCTACATTTAACTAACCAAAACTGTGTCTACGATAAATACAAATTTTGATATTTATTCCTTCTTTGCATGGTATAGTAGGACTATTATCGCTTTAGTTTCGTTTTCTCAGAATTGACGTGTAGTCAGTGACTTTATTAAACTTCCGCCCATCGGTGTACGTGTAAATACTAGTAATGCTCGAAGAATGTTGTTAGCGAATGGAATCTTACATACCAGATCAGTCGTTCATCTCTAGTCCCAACACTACACTGACAGTTCTTTATTCACTCGAGGTACATCACTATAAACTTCAACGTAAATTTCGTAACTTGTGTATATGAAACTGAGATGCAGGAATAGTTGTATTCAGTTAAATTGTTTATGAATTTGTTATTTTAGTAAAAAAGTGTGTCGAGAGTCCCGGGTCACCGCGATGTGAGCACAGCGAGCAGCCGGCGGCGGCGGCGGCGCGACCTTGACCGGCCGCGGGGAAAGCGCGAACTATCTTTTAGCGCGGCTCCGACACGCTGCTGTCATGTCTACACTGACCTGTCTTTATTAACGACATTATTTCGTATTTAATAAAATACTTCACTGCACTGTGAGCGTTTATGTTGTCAAGTGACGCACACAGGCGAAAAAACTTAAAAAGTCGGACAAGATTCGGATATACCTAGGTTGTTTTTGTAGTGGATATTTTAAGGTAAATTTTTATTATAAACAATATTTTAACCCTAAAATGGCGATCAATTTTGTATTTTTTTTATTTTATTTTCTTCGATGATTTTGAGGAGAGAGAGGAGAATTTCTGAAACTGATGAGAAAATATGGGATGTACAAGCAGGATTTAGGAAAGGAATGGGATGTATGGATCAAATCTTCTCTCAAAGGAGCATCACCGAAAAGTTCTTAGCTAAGAACCAAAAGGTGTATTGCTCCTTCATTGATTTAGAGAAGGCGTATGATAGGGTGGTAAGAAAGGGTTTATGGGAGGTGTTATCCAAGTTCGGTCTGGGGAGTCAACTTATACGTGCATTGGTATCACTCTATGAGGATTCTAGTGCATGTGTAAGAGTAAACGGGGAAAACACTGACTGGTTCGGAATCTCTAGGGGTGTCCGACAGGGATGTGTAGCTTCTCCGTGGCTCTTCAATTTGTTCATGGCTGACTGTTTGACAGAGTTGCGTGAAAGTGATTATGGACTAAGAATGGGTGGATTCATCATTAAATGCCTCTTGTATGCTGACGATCAAGTGCTACTTGCATCATCGGCAGAAGAGTTGCAAGAGATGATGAATATTGTATGTGAGTCTTTTGTAAGAAAGGGAATGAGGGTGAATGTGGTGGTGTGGTGGAATCCACATTCACGGATAAGACCAAAACGATGGTTTTTGAGAGACAGGAAGATGTGACAGAATGCGTGATTGCGATTGATGGTAAGGATGTGGAACAGGTGAAGGAGTTTGTATATCTGGGAAGTTTGTTTACAAGGGATGGAAAATGTGATGAAGATATTGAGAGAAGAGTGAAAAAGGGTAATGCGATTAATGGAGCATTGGATAGTATAATGTCTAGTCAATCGGTGTCCGAAAGGGCCCGAATGGCTGTGCATGGTGCCGTTTTTGTTCCTACGCTTATGTATGGCAGTGAATGTTGAGTGTGGCAGAAGAAGCATGAAAGCAAAGTGAATGCAGTAGAAATGAGGTCCCTCAGAAAAGTTTGTAATATAAGGTTATGTGATCGTGTGAGGAACAATGTGATTCGTGAAAGGTGTGGTATAAAAGATAATATTGTAAGTAAGATAGAAAAAGGAATGTTGAGATGCTTTGGGCACATCGAGAGGATGGGTGATAGGAAATTGGTAAAAGGGATCTATAGAGCTAATGTGGAAGGTAATGTTAGTAGAGGACGGCCACGAAAGACACACTTGGACCAAATTGAAAGTGTGCTCAAAAAGGCAGGCGTCCGAAGTATGAAGAATAAAAGAGCATGTATGAAAAGATTGATGGATGTAGACGAAGCAAGAGAGGTTTGCCAGGATCGTACAAAGTGGCGATCGATAGTCTCTGCCTACCCCAATGGGAATTAACGGCGTGAGTATATGTATGTATGTATGTATTTTGAGGAGCAGCTAGATATAAATTTAAACAAAGAAGTTAGTGTATAAGGTAGTAAAATAAGTAATAAAAAAAACTGTTATACTATAAGCTTCTATTAAGTCATTTCAACATGTTGCGGTACATCTAATAACTCTAAAACAGATTGTGAAAAAGAAGCATGTTTCTTTGGCGCCTGTTTTCTTAATCCAGTTATGTATGGATCTGAGGAGACCAGAAGTCTTTGAAAAACATCTTCCATTGTTTGTTTTCTCGAAAATTTTCTTGAGTAACGTTCCCTGTAATTTCTAATATCTTTGTTCCTGCTCAGGAGAGCATCTTCGCTTAGCAGACCAATAGCTATCACTGAGCACTCTATTATTTTGGGTCCATGAATCAACACCTTATGTATAGAAGTAGGCATCTGGTAGCAGGGATAATTCATGACGGTTCAAACTTGGGGATATTCTTATGATTGATTTTCGTGAATGCAACTCCAGAGGCTATATTATTAGTTTGGTTTCAGGTAACTAGAAAAGTCACCGAATCAAAAAAGAGTTGGTGACAGTTGTAGGCCCAAGTATAACCTTAATTTTTAACAAAATCAAAACAATGTGAATATATTTAATTGTTCAGTCTAATTAACTTGATGAGCTTAAAAAACTGATATCAGACATAATTTGAAAATGTATGGTAAGCTGAATAATAAAAAACTATGATAAAATTATAGCTAAAATGAATACAGGTTAAAATAGCTAAAGATAAAATGAATACAGGTTAAAATAGCTAAAGCTTAAATGAATAGAGGTTAAAATAGCCGGGTATAAATAACAGTATTCCATCGCTTTCTGTGGGCGAGTACACCTCATACGAGACACTTCGGGAAATGGGGCAAGGCATTTAAATAGTGGATAAAAATTATTTGTACTCTCGTCACTAAAACCAGTGCTTTTTTACTATTCTTTTACCATGTAGTTCCAGCATTAAACTAATTCTAGCCTCTATCTAGAAACGATTTGATTCAAATTACTACCCAAAACATTTAACCAAATAACCCACACCTTCCTACTATAGTAAGTGAGCTTCTTCTTCTATATGTAAGTTGTGTAAGTACCGCAGTGCGCGTGCTTGGACATGAAACGAAGTGATGGAACATTTTTATAATAAAATAAACTGATTTTCTAATTCTTTGAGTATTCCTTTGAGTTTTTAGAGAGAGAAAAAAATATATCTCCTTCTGAACTGTCTGTTTTGTCGGATAGTAATATTTTGTTATATTTTTTGAGTCAGCTTCAATAGTTTTACATACATACATACATATACTCACGTTTATAAATCCCTAGATGGGATAGCCAGAGCAAAGGAATTAGAAATTCCTCAGCCACTTTTCGAAAGTTTAGTGGGAAAAAGATGGTAAAATAAAGGTTGTTGGTGATGGGTCTCCAACCTCATCGCCCAAAAATCCCTTAAAAGCCCCAATACCGTTAGTCGCCTCTTACGTACACCCACCGGAAGAAATGGGGTAGTGCTATTCTAAGCCGACACTACACAGTACAATATAATATAGTTCAATAGTTTTATAAACTAAATTATATTTAAACCTCTGTTTGAATCTCTTCAATGGTATTGGCAATTTAGTATCATGTGTCCTCAATGAGACATAAAACATGACTTATATTTTCTATACCTTATAAGTATCACAAAAAAACATATGAATTAAATACGTACATAAATTTATTATTCAAGTCCTTAATTATTCTCATAGCAGTGTAGTTCTGAATTATGATCAAAAAACTTTTGTCGGAGTTAGGTACTGTAGAAATGAGACTAGCTGTATCTGTGCGTTTGCTCTGCTTACAATGAATAATAATAATACATACAATCACGCCATTTTTTCCACTGGAGTAGGCAGAGTCTATCGTTAGCCACTTTGTACGATCCTGTAAAACCTCTCTAGTTTCGTTTACATCCATCCATATTTTCATACATTCTCTTTTATTCTTCATGCATTTTAATTAAATATTAATAAAAAATAAATTCGTCCTATCCTGTTCAATATTTATCATATCCAGGAGTAACCAAAGCTCCAGATTAAAAAAACCCTCAGCCATTTTAGAAGCTGGTGGAAAAAGATGGTAAAGTAAAGAATGGTTGTGATGAGTCTCAGGTCACATTGCTCACATTCACTTAAAAAGGGCTAGAAACAGTCTCTTACAACACTCGCAGAATGAAATAGTTAGTGCTGCTCTAAACTGACGCTACACGACTGTGGGTCTTAAAAAATAATCATACATACATATACTCACTATATATAAGTGCCTTGTAGTGTCGGCTTAGAATAAACTACCCCATTTCTACCCGTGGGTGATCGTAAGAGGCAACTAAGGGTATAGGGGCTTTTTAAGTGATTTTCGGGCGATGTCGTTGGCGACCCGTCACCAAAAACATTTATTTTTACCATCTTTTCCCCATCAACTTCCAAAAGTGGCTGAGGAATTTCTCATTCCAAAGCTCTGGCTACCCCGTTAAGGGATTTATAGCCGTGAGTATATGTATGTATGTATGTATGTACATATACTCACGGCTATAAATCCCAAAAAGGGATAGCCAGAGCTTTAGAGCTAGATACTCCTCAGCCACATTTGGAAGTTGATAGGGGACAAGATGGTAGAAATAATGTATCGTTGGTGATGGGTCTCCATCTCCAACAGCATCGCCCAAAAACCATTTAAGCCCATACCTTTAGTCGCCTCTTACGACACTCGTGGCTAGAAAGGGGTAGTGACATTCTAAGCCGGCAATTCAATTAAAAATCGAAAGATATTTTATGGTTTATTGTAATTCAAATAGAAAATCAATATAAAGGTTAATTATACCACAAATATACTTTTGTTTCGGATTCGGAAAAAGTATTCTTGTGAGGCATCTTATTTAAGTCAAGCAGAGTAATATTTTGGTGTTTGCCCCGAAATGTCCTGCATAGAGCCCCTACAAGACATTCAAACCAAAACTTCGTTTAACGAATTCATAGTGGAATAGAAATAATAATAATACATGTTTTTATTTGTCTCTTAAAATACAACAATACAAGAAAATAAAGTAACAAAAACAACAACAATGATATCAAACAACAGACAAAAAGGTGCAAAGCTCGTTCTATCCACAACAAGCAGATAGCTTCGCTTTTCAGCTCTGACCTATAACTTAAAACTACTTATATCTAAATTAAATTAAAGTTATATTAAATTAAAATTATATTAAATTAAAGTTATATTATAAATTATATTACTGTCTCTTTGATTCTGAATATGCCTGTACTCATGTACTGTATTCCACAAAAACTGGCTAATTTTTTGAACGTACATATGTAATGGCATAGATTGCACTACTTAGCCTACCAGGTGCTGCTAATGTTGAGTGTCAATGGGTGCTTGGAGCTAAACGTCATCCTTAGGAGCATTGCAAAATATCCTAAAATATTTAGAGACTATCCTGACTGTGCTGCATCATTCTAGCAATACCTACATTCGATGCATTAATACGAATAAGTGTCATTCAATGGCACTCGCTGAAGATCAGCGCCACGGTTGGTGACATCATCATCTGTGGCAACATGCTGAGCCAGTAACCAATTCACCGCATAGGGCTGCTTTTATATATAGTATTTTCTAAGATTTTCACGATTGCACACTTTTTTAAAAGCTTTTATTTAACTTGCAATGTATGTTTGTGTGTTCGGGTGAAATCTTTGAACTCAATTTTGAAGTAGATATATTCAACCGTTTGTGCTGAAATTTTGTGGACGCATTTTGTTTGGATGACAATATATGATAAGACATGTGACGTCATTCTAAATTCAATATGGCGGATCATACAAGATGTCAGAACAGTTATATTTAATCCACTTATACAATATGGGTATCAAATGAAAGGGCTTGTTAAGAGTGACTAGAAAAAGAATATGACGTCATTCTGAATCCAATATGGCGGACCATGCAAGATGGCGGAATAGTTACCTTTAGTCTACTTCTACAATATGGGTATCAAATGAAAGGGCTTGTTAAGAGTGACTAGAAAAAGAATATGACGTCATTCTGAATCCAATATGGCGGACCATGCAGGATGGCGGAATAGTTACCTTTAGTCTACTTCTACAATATGGGTATCAAATGAAAGGGCTAGTTAAGAGTGACTAGAAAAAGAATATGAAGTCATTCTGAATCCAATATGGCGGACCGTGCAGGATGGCGGAATAGTTACCTTTAGTCTACTTCTACAATATGGGTGTCAAATGAGAGGGCATTTTGAGAGTAATAATAACTTGAAAATAGCCAGCGATAACTAAAAAGTAAAAAATAAAAAAAATTAAGTAAAAAAACATTTTAAGAAAAAGCTTTTATTTAAACGCTCTAAAAAGAAGAAAATAAAATATTCCTTTTGGATTATACTAACAACTCCTCATTATACACAATTTATATATAATAATAAAAGCTTGTCGCTCGATTTACCACAAATTATTATGATATAAAGGAATGTTGATAGGTATGTAAACCTCGCGACAAGCTTTTATTATTATATATAAATTGTGTATAATGAGGAGTTGTTAGTATAATCCAAAAGGAATATTTTATTTTCTTCTTTTTAGAGCGTTTAAATAAAAGCTTTTTCTTAAAATGTTTTTTTACTTAATTTTTTATGTTTTAATTTTTTTACTTATGTTCTTTTGTTGTTTTTGTTTACCACTATGTTTTTTTTTAATTTTTTATTTGTTGTGTATTTTCCTATGCACTGAATAAAGTTTTTTCTTTTCTTTTCTTTCTTTCTTTCAGTTATTACTTGGACAAGCTAATACAAATGACTGATAAAAAGAACTACTTTCAAAATTAAGTATACTCTTAAATATTCAATATATTTCTCGTCTCGCTAATACCTAAAAACGTTTTTAGATTAATACATTTAAAGCATTTCAGGTAACTTTGATTCGTAAATCGAGAAAATAGTGCTCTTTTTTGTCACAGCTAAAAAAGATATGAGAGTTAAGTGCTCAGTTTACAGAGCTAGCAGAAAAACTAAAAACCACGTCAGTTCTTTAATATTATAACTTATAGAGATAAATGATAGTTTTTAATGCGTGAGAGATTTAGCTGAGATTTACAAAATAAAAATGTATATTGTAATAGTTAGAATTACAAGCGTAAGGATATGTGATGTATGGCCCTACCTGAAAGAATTCAAAAATATAGATACACAAAAAAAAACTGTTTTGAGCGTCATACATATGTAAATTCTATTTAAATAAAACCTATTTCAGGATTCGAAAATAAATTTCCATCACAGTGGGTCGGGTATGCTCGGCTAGTTTTGGTCAGTTTAATTTTCCGCCAACGTGAGAGCCGGCGTCGCGCGATATCGAGCCGCCCCCTCCCCCCACCCCGCGCGACTCCGCCAGCGAATTTACAATGCGGCCCTGTCCCCCCCCCGCCCGCACGCACACACCGGCAGCGCGCGGACACGTGACAAGGCCCGCCGCGCGACTGTGTGCGTGAGATTTTCTCGCGTGGAAATTAAAATGCGCTGCGCGACTGCGATAAAAAATGAACGGCGGGAAACGTGAATACATTAGCAGGAGGCGCGGCCGGCGGACCCGCCCCTCGCCGGGCTCGCAGCCTCCCAGCGACCGGTGCCTCGTATCACCTCGGCTACCACGTGCCACGGGACGGGGCAGCCCTCGTGCCACTAATGCTTTTCAAATGAGGTAATGACTCGAGGAGCGTGACGTCACCGATAAACGTGTGAGAATCTAACGATTAATTAGTTCCGGCTGCGCGCGCGCGTTAGATCCGACCGGGTAAAAACTCCCGCTCAAAGGGTTGCGGCACACCTGCGCACGCGACCTCACACCTATCAGTTGAGACGACTCTATCTATTTCACGACACCTGGTAGATGGTAATTGCTTCACAGCCCTTTCCAAATACGCATTTCAACATCTATACAAGTGGATATATTAACTTGATGACTTGTTTAATAGCTTCCATTATCAAACAATTTGTCTAAAGTTATAGAGTAACTTTATCAAACTATTGCCTTTTTCAATTAACAATGTTAAAAGTACGAACGAAATAAGATCAGTTATTACTGAGATAATAACATAGTAATAGAAGACATACATCCGATGAAGTGAAGATAAAAATGTTTATGAAGAATATTTAAACATGCATCTTTTGTACAAACTTATCGTAATTTTTTTTAAACATAGGTAAGCAAACACGATACATACGAGACGTCTCTAAGAGGAAAAAATCAGAAGTTATTATGAAACAAAATAACCAATTCACCAGCAATCTGATAATGATTTTAATAGTTTGTAGGTTTTGCCGGTAGATAAAAACGTAGAAAATAGTTCTAAACACTTAGTTTTTTCGATTGACCTTATTATTAGTGATAATAGCGTTATATGACTAAGACCTGGATCCCATCATTTCTTCTACAAGTTACATCTTCATCATGCTGACGTATAAGTTTATGATACAGGGATCGGCAATCGCCATTTTTCTGTAAGGGATTTTTCGGGAAGTAATTTAAAGGCTTATCAAACCGTTTCAGGAAAAAACTGCACCATAATAATATAATTATATAAACATGTAATTGTAGTATGTGTGTTTGTTGCAGGGTTGCGCCGGCGCGGTGCTGCAGTACCCCACGACGCGGCTGCAGCGAGTGCTGCGCGCCGCCTGCTCGCGGCAACCCTACTACCTGGCGGCCACCGGTGACTATGCTCTTTCTCATATTTTGCTAATCCTCAGCACCATCAACGGCATACCTACTGCTAGGCATAGGCTTCCTCCAAAGATCCAAATAAAGACCGGCCGTGAGCCACCTTGATCACTGGATCTGGATCTGTGTAGTGTAGTGATCTATATAGTAGCTCCCAGAGCTCCTTACCAAGTTATCAATTTAACTTGTGAGTGGACTTCTTTTTTAAGTATCTAATCTTATCAATAGTTTTCCGTACATATTTTGGAAGCAGATGAATGTCATGAGATCAGTGTTTGTAAATATCTTGCAGAAGTAATTTAGCCAAACTGATATGCAATCGTTTGATAATTCTTTAAATGCAAGTCAATTGCCTAAGATGGAGATGATGATGATGAGATGATGTTCAGAAGTAAAATGTTGGAATTTTTTTATGTTCTCGAATAATGGTTTACAATATATATATTTATAGGAGCTTTTTTTCAATGTCAAAATAACAAACAAGTGCATGGGACATCTTTTAAGGCATAATGTTATAATTTTGTTGACATTTGTCTAAGAAACTGTAACGTTCACGCCGTATATCCCCGAAAAGTGGTTTCAGGTATCAATACTTCAGGTGTTCAGAGTACCCACGTTGTGCTCGTTCAGTGTAATCACGTGATGCCCCCCCCCCCCCCCTATCACAGGCATATCATTTTTTGTAAGCATACATTGCCAATGATTTTGGTCTTCCGCCTTTGTAACAACAACGTTTTCAATCTGGTCACATCGGCTCAATGTATCTCTTTCGCCACTTTAGGTTGATCGCCTCACCAAAACAAAAGACGTGTTTTTGTTCATTCTCTTCTCTTCAAAAGATTCACTTTCAGTATACACAATTTTTGTCATCAATTTCTATAACATCCGTTATTTTACGCAACGTAGTCGTTCATTCAGTCCCTTTATGTTTTGATCTCTTTTTTTTCATCTTTTACCAGATTTTACCACCTCTTTTAATTTTATAATGTGTCTACTACCATTTGCTTACAACCACAAAATATTGAATCATTTGCTGTCTCCCCACTTTCTTAGAAATGTGATTGTTTTTCTCAACTCAAACGTTTGTGCCGTATATCCCCAAAGGGGTTGGTAGAGGTACTAATGATTCTGAACATCACGTGACATTATCATCAGGTGTTCAGAGTACCCACGATTTGCTTGTACAGACAGTGTACTCACGTGATAAGGGGAGGCCTATCGCTGTAATTTTCTGTTATTTTCTTCTGTTTATTAATAAGTTCTACATAATACGAACATTTCCCTTTCAACATACTTTAGATTTTACTTAATTACCTTTACCAATCAGTTGTAATGCAGCTAATCTAAACCAGGAGTGATATTGTCAGCGTCACACAATGCATTTCGTTGAAGATGTAATCTCACCCCGGCGCTGCCGGCCGGTGCTACCTGCGCGGCGGCAGGTACCGGCGGCTCGCGGCGGCACGCGACCGACGCGACCCTCCGCGAGCGGGGTCTTGCGGCCACCACCATCACTGACACACATACGTTTTCTATTTAAAACTATTAACAACCCACAGCGTTAAAAATTACAGCTTCTTTTGAAAATATATCAAATTCGAATCATTAATTTATTTTGAAATTCTAAAAGTAATGTTCAAGTTATAAACACGGAGTTCTCGGGGTGGTAGATGTATCGATTAATGATCAAATAGTGCGGTACTAATTCGGCTAAATGCGTCGATACAAAAACTCCAATTTAAACTTCATTAGCATTCGAACGTAGCGTTATTTAATTAAATTATTAATTGGTCGCGCTGTTGACAGCAGATGTGTAAAACGAGACCCTCCTTGCTCTGACATAACTGTAAGCGTTAAAAGAATTAAGTCCAGCGCAAAAAGTGACGCGACAGCCATTGTGGAGGTTTGATATGTTGTACGACGTCCGCAAGTAGATTTATGATTATGACAACATTTACACCGCGCGCTGACATCGATATGCTCACTCGGCTACACCGGCGAATAACTACTGCAAGAGAAAAAATCGTGTACTGTTAATGGGCTAAGCCGAGCATCAACATTCACCAATGATTCTCGTTAAATAATACTTTCATAAGGAATAAATGATGTTCCAAAAATATATTGGAACGCAAAAGCAGCTAATTTAAACATTTTGAATTAAACAAATGTCGGGAACGATCGCCAAAATAAATGGACAGCTGTAGAATAGACGCGTCGAAGAGCGTCAAAGGCAGCACAATGTGGGAGCAATCGAACGTTCATCTACTAATGAATTTGGTCGTAACATCTGACACATAAATCTGCATGCTGCGTGCGGGGCGCGGGCGGGGCGGCGCGGGGGGCGGCGGCCAGGTGCGGGGGCGGCAGATGTGGCGAACAATGTGTCACCTCTATTGACCCACATACACCATAACTCATTGTGACCGAGTAACACAATCATCACAAATAGCGAAATTCTATCTTCATGATAAAGTTCAACACGCGCCACTCCATACACCTATTAAAATATTGGACTCATCGAAACCACCCTCCGACTAGCTGGGAAACGGTCAAAGATCGGTGCAGCTTATTAGAATTCACATTGGTACCATATTTATCATTACCAATTCTAAAATAATCTTGAGTTCATTTTAAATGTTAAATTATATGCTAGTATCATTATAATTTAGTCTTGTAAAATTTGAGACATCAAGTGGGCGTGCTCAACTGTTTGCAGATTTTATGATTTACTTGACCTAATCTTACTTTGGATATTTTATAGTTTTGCAACTGCATGTCAGCCATATCTCAGTAATAAATGAATGAATACATAATACCCGACGTACGATGTAGGGAGATGGTGGAAGAAAAAACAAGAGTTTATTAAAAAAAAACTGATGCGCGCCAGTTTTTATCAGGTTTAAGAAAGCAGCAGTTAATAATAATAGACCAATGAATTAATATATCTTTTTAAGTGTATAATTTTCAATATTTTTTTAATACTGAATATACAATATAAATTTAAACGATTACTGGCCTGTATATTGTGCTAGATGGTAAAATAAAATAAAATTATTTTACACTACAAAAACAATACATATGTTATTGATTGCATGTATATTTTTTTAAGTATTTACTAATCATAAGTGATTGTCTACTTAGCTGTTAAATAATTTTCATTTGAGAAGCTCAACTTCGAGCTCAGTAGCAAGGTGGTCCCACATCTGCGTATTTGGTAATGAAATGAGGAAAACATCAATACACATGTGTGAGTGCAGGTCGTTGACCTCCGCCTAATTTGCGGAGATGTAACGTAACCGTGACCGCCAAACGTTCCTAAACGTCTTTTCTCCGTACATCATGTGTTCACTCTGAAAACAGTGGAAAGCAAAACATTCTCAGAACATCTGAAGAATCCAAACCGACTTTTTGAAATGGTAAAAAAATATTTGAGACTTTACACTACGATATAATCTTCCTGAACAATTTCCCGGCGGTAAATCTGAAAAAGCATTTGCGTCTTCGTACAAAATGAGCTGAAAAATATTGAGATAAATACAAAAAGGTGACGTTTTTGGAAAGCACAGGTCCCACGGTAGTATGTAAAGCGATCGCGCCCCGGAAAATCCATAACGGTACGCGGAAAACCCTTTTAATATACGAGACGTAAATAAGCGTCGCGTGGGAGGACGGGCGGGAGCCGGGCGGCCGCGATTGGTCGGCCCGCCCCCGCCGCGCGCGTGTGTGTGTGTGTGTGTGTGCGGGTGTGCGCGGTGCGGGTGTGTGCGGCGGCGGTCGCTCAGTCCGCGCTGCGCCATGTCCGCGCTGGCGGTGCGCGACCCGCTCGACTGCCCGCCCGACCGCGCCATGGACTACCGCCGCTACCACCGCGACTGGATCGGTAAATATCTTCCTCGACCACGCGTCCACCGGCGAACCGACCTCCTCTACCGCGAACTGCGACGTCTACAACTATTTAAATAAATTTAGATCGAAACCGTAACAACATTTTATCAAATTTGCAAGTGCAATAACTTAATAAAATAACGTCAGATATCGGTTAACGAAATAAAATGTGCAATCAGTGGCCAGTGAACCTCCTCTGAAGGAGCAGTGATACGACGACCAGGGGTTTTGCGACGTCGGACCGATCGGCCTGGACAGCCCAATACGCGAATAGTTTTAAAAGTAACAGGGAGTACCTAACACATCATTTACCAACAGACGGTTTTTGTGACGATAGTGAAATATATTTTTATAGTCTTCATCTGTTCACTTATGATGAAAATATAAGAGAGAATTTTAAATTTTCAAACCTTTGTAAATTTATCTCTGATTAACCCTAGTAATTTCAGTTAATAGAACTAGAAACTTTAATTGTTAAATGATTTGAATTATAAGAAAAGTTTTAAATAGGAAAAAGTTTATTTTATACTATTAAAATGATTAAAAAAAATGAAAAAATAATCAATTATTTCAAAGTAAAAAGATAAATCTTTGTTTTTTGAACGTCAAATTTCAACTTAATACTAAGTTTACTTCGGATTCGGAAGGTGTCTACTTAGCCTACCAGCTAGTGAGCTAATGTGGGGTCCCCATTGGAGCTTGGAGTCCATAGTTATCCCTAAGAAAAGTGTGTCCTCCGAATATAATATATTTTCATTATTTAACATTATTTCGTTATAAACGCTGTTAACATTGGGTAATACTAATTTAATGCATTTAGTTTTTTTGCCATTCAGTACAAGATTATTGGAAGCAAACCATGTTTGAATCTGTGAAACCGTGTTAGTCACCTCGTCAATATTCTCATTATTTTGTTTAACGTCAAACACTAAGAAATTTTCTCGACCATGAACGGCAAATCATTAATATAAAACAAAAATAAAAATGGGCCCAAAAAGAACCCTGCGGAACACCAATTTTTACATGAGTTCCAGGTAATATTGTATTATTTAAACTAACAGCAAAAAAAACTTCTATTCGAGTAAGTTGAACCATCTTGTGAAAAACTCAAAATAATAAAGCATTAAAAGGAAAATATATATTACATAAAGAATAAGTATTCCTAAACAGAGTACTAAAGAAATTTAGAAATTATATTCTATGCGGGACTAACTTTGCTTTTTTATATTCAAAATCTTTCTATTTTTAGTAGATATTTTTTATCATATTATAAATACAAATAAAAATATATTCCAATATCTAATAAGTTCAAAAAAAATAGATACAAATGTTCTGTTATAGATAATAAAATAAAAAGAGTTGTTGCGCCAAGGCAATATGAATAAGAAAACAAATACGTTCAGGGACGAACCCTCGAAGTTCACATGAAAATTTATGTGTCCCAATGTGTTGACCAGCCCGACCCGGCTTAACATATTTAGATTGAAAAATGGAGGACATAAATAAGTAATCCGCACATAATCCTTTACCGGGCTGGCAGGTGATCCCCCGGGCCCGGCCGACCCGCAAACAATATTAACTCTCCTTTGTGCCCTCTCCGCGACCTCTCAACTCATGTGCAAAATGCTTCCTTTGATACTCTCACTGCACTTGATGCTTTTTATTATGGAATTGAAGTGTTTATCTGGCAAACAACCGCCGCAGACCGGCCCCCTCTCAATCGATACTGCTTTAACCTTTGACGAGCGCCTATTTGCCCGGAGTCCCGGCCCGCTTGCAGATTGCTTTACATTGATTTCATCGGTTTTAATATTGTTATTCTATCGACGATTAGCGATGATACTTGGCATATTTTTATTATGATGAAATAGTTCTCTTAATTGAATATTAATTGTTACTAGTAAAAAATGCTTAATTACATCAAAATTAGAAGACAGATTATGAATTCTTAGAAAAACTTCTCGACTCAGATTTCTATTGAATATGAAATGAAGACGCATACATAAATGTAAATCGGGCCGCGTATAAAATATTGATGATTAGAAAAAGTAGAGACACGATTGTTACCGAAACGAGGCACTGACGAAGCTACCGTTCCCATGGAGACAATCAAATTGAATTGATGTGAAATGACAGGGTGTCGCTCCGTGCGCCTGCGCCGCCCGGGTTACAACACTATTATTATAATTTTCGTCCGCAGTAATGATGTCATCAACATACAAGCCGACACAGGTGCATAGGCTTTACCTTGCACTACTACCTATTAACGTCATCAAAACACAAATAATCACAATTGAAAAATAATATTTAAAAAATATTTTTTTTATATTTATACTTGCAATAAAGAGAAAAGATTGGTTGGATCGTTTGTTTCTCTATAATGAATATGCTCTAAACTAGAAAACCTATAGAAATTTACTTAACGTTAATTTTATAAAGGCTGAGCAAAGTCTTGAGGAGTTTTAGATATTTAAAAAATAACACTACCTGTGCGGAGCTGGGGGCGGTCTACTAGATTCAGATAATTTTATTAGTAATAACAACAGATTATTCTAATGTTAGTATTTAATATCTAAAAAAACGTGCAGTTCTTTAAAAGAAACTGCGGAATAGACCCATTAAAGTGGTCGTTAATGACATAACGTAAACTCAGGATTACGATCGATAGTACAAATTAGTAAATAGGGTTAAAAATTATATAAAATTTGTCTTATGCAATTTATTTCGAGTTGAATGCAATTTGATCATTACCTTGATATTAAAATATTACTGTGGCGAATTAAAGTTCCGCGGCAATTTGAGTATTTTTTGGGCGAGGTATACTTCATTTGACATTCTTTTCCTGGCTTAATTTCCAGAAGTGGCTTCTCATTCTGAAATCTCTGGTTACCCTCTTTCGAGGTTTATAGCCATGACTATGTTTATGTTAAATATTGCTGATAAAGTTGTGACTGATGATAGTTAGTTGAGCACGCAAAGTTTTTTTTGAAGTAAGTGTGGTAGCGGCTGACAAATGATGTGGTTTAGTTTGGCTGTCACGCACACGCTGCGCCGGCGCACCGCCCGGTGGGAGCGACGTGAACTTTGCGCCGCCACACACGGCTGCCCCAGCCCCGCCACTCACATGCAAATATCACTCTCTCCGCTTTTACCTTTTATCACAAATTAATGTGAACCCATTTCTCGATCCACCCTCTTTCTTGTCTCTAATTTTTTATGTGTTCATTGTGCAAGTGCTTACAAAGAGTTAAAAGAGCTGCACATGGGGTAGGAAGGGACAGCGAGGGTAGACAGGTCGCAGCTTGTTCCCAAATACAGAGGGTTTATCAACATAAGTAGTGGAATTCGATTCGGGCATTTTCAATTTATCACTGCTCAACAGCGAGCGGTCCGAGCGGAGACATATTGTCCGAGCATTGAGCCCGGGATCGGCACTTTGGAGATTGTTTAAACAATGTTTTGGTTAAATAACGAGTCTAAAAATATAATGTTGAGTATGCCGGTCGCAATGACGAAGCTCCGCACCAGACCCACGGTGCACACTCACATGGCTATCAGTGGATATGTGTGTGCTAATTAGGCTCGCCGCACTCAGTCCGGATCTTTAATTACTCTTTGAACACGAATATTTTTGTATATTTTACAGCCTTATTATTAGTCTAATTAATTTCTTGTTCTTACTCATTTCGTGTTTATTCGTCGGGTGTACAATTAACTATTATTTTA
Organism: Bedellia somnulentella; assembly: GCA_963576735.1. Lineage (NCBI taxonomy): Eukaryota > Metazoa > Arthropoda > Insecta > Lepidoptera > Bedelliidae > Bedellia > Bedellia somnulentella. Next base: position 225,955 of record CAUYWD010000002.1, read on the forward strand.
TTGTTCCATTTTCAATTAAAACCATTTAATGAGGGTTCTTCTCGCCTCCGGACAGCGCTTCTCAGTGTTTGTACAACACCTTCATAATTGTATTGCCGAGCTCGAGCCAAAGTGTGAAGTCACTCTTTTCGTTTCCTCATACAACATCTCATCATTAACCTACCGCACGGACGAGCCGCACTGTCAATAGCTTCCAACGATACGCTCTTTCAAGGGAATACCTCGTCACTGTCATTATATTTACAATATCCATCATTGTAATTTATACTTACGGTGCTTTATTTACTTTGAAAGTTCAATATCGTATTCATACCTACATATACTTACGGCTTTTAATGTCAAAAAGAGGTAGCCATAGCCTTAGAATCAGATAATGCTCAGCTACTTTTTGAAGTTGAGTAAAAAAGATTAATAAATAAAGGTCAATATCGTATATTTAAATATAAACTAATAAACTCAGCCAACAAATTAGAATAAAATCATCTTCTTTTCAAACTCGGCATGTATATTTGCACCATGTGATGTTTCCGTAGATCAGCGATAATAAGCAATTTGTGTAATTGTTCTAAGACGGGAGTAGTGTTGTAGTGTCGGCGGGCCGGCGGACGGGAGCCGAGATCGATCCGGCGGGGGCGCTCAGCTGACACACGGCGGGGGAGGCAATTATCATGTCAATGAACTCACTATTATTTAGATATCCGAACAAGTTTGTACGGACCTACAGTTACATCATAATTAGCCCTATCGGAATACAGCGTCCAAAACCTCGGTCGGGACTGTCCATTGCCGAGGAAGCAGGAAACAAACCATGAGCTGTTTTGTTTACCTTATTTATCATTAAAGTACATAATATAATATGCTGGTCGTTCACCGAAATTTATTGTTATTCAACGAACATAAACGCATCGCGTCTTTTAAAAAGAAAAAGTGTGTAGTGAACAGGCCGCCTCAAGTTAAAACATTTTCACCCTTTGAAAGCGTTAGCGAACTCGCACACAATTGAGACTAGAGGACCCGGGAGAGAGCTCCGAAATTGAAAGAACTCCTTAAGAGCTCCGAGCACAACACCCTTCGCACTTTTCTTCTAAATTGGATTTAAACATCGCGAATTACCTTCCTTTGATTCTCGGGTTAGCCAAATGGGGACGATTTATGGAGTGGCGCGTCCTCGGGGGACGGCGGCGATACGTCGCGGCGACGATTTATACGTCCTCGTCCGACAGCCTATTTCCCTAGCCCCTAATACCATTGACATTCTCTACTCTTGTTTATGCGTCTAATGTTTTGTTAAACATGTTTTAAATTCACCACAATTTGATGGATAGTCGGGGGCGCCCCGCGTTGTTCTTCGCAGACACCTTTCTTTAATTTCCTGCGACGTGTGTCGTTGTGCGCTCCACAGATTTTGAAATAGTTAGAAAGGGCAAATTAGGTTTTACGTCAGTAATAATTGTAAATGTTTTCGTAAATTTTAACAATATTTCTGACTGAAGAAATTGGCTGATCGAGTGCTTTATTCTACAAATTTTCCTTCAAAATTGCAATTTTGCAAAAGTACTTAGATGTAGTAATCAAAATCTGTTTAAATAATCCGGTTCTTTGGTTTGGCAGATTGCTTATTAAGGTAGAAAAGTTTTATGTCCTTGTTTCATTTCAATTGGAGTATTAAGTAGCAATTATTTATGATTACGGTTTTTGATAAGTTAAGTAAAACAGCTACCAATGATTCAAACTTCGTCTCTGAAGTATTTGTAGTAGTATACGTTGTTACGTGTTGTCCGCGAGGTGCGTGCGGGTCCACATCCCTCGTGCGTGCATTCACCGGAATGATTTTAAACGAACCTATTTGGGTGCAGTTTGGTGTAGCGGGTGGCCGCCGCATGCCGGGACATCCCCCGACGCCACATCACGCATCACATCACAATATAAAGAAACTAAACGAACATGACGCATTAAACATAGCAACGTTTTAAAGGTGTTCTACCCATATAGCTATCACGGTTGCTATTACTCCAAGTATCTCTATATAATATTCATGACGCCACAAATTATAGAAAATTTTATATCATTGCTCTGGTACATCTAGTTTAGATGAATATTTTAAAAGTCTGTGATTTAAAACTTAGGTGTCTACACTATTTTCATAATTAATAAGTAGACATTGAAATGGTGGATGGATTTCTTCAGAATCCGATAAAATCTGACAACTATGGTGACGAGTGATTTATCATCTCTCAAAATTTCTTTGCACCTTGTACATACTAAAGTTTGAGCCATATACCGGAACTAATGGGGTACTAAAAATGAATTTAAAAATCTCCACAGTCACACACCCTATACTGTAATCATGATTGATGATAAAATATTGATCAAAACTTTGTTTTAAGCAAGTATTAAAAAATATAATTAAAATCCTCGCTTACATATTGTAAAAACTAAAGTAACAAATAAAATAATAAATAGAAGAATAGAAATATTAAATATAGTCTATTACAAGTTTGTCAAGTCTGTACTTGTACTCTTTATTCTATGTGCTCTTAGTTCTGACCTCTCATGTCTGCGGTATGAAAAATAAAAAAATAAAGTTCGCTTTTTGTCTAAGCAGTATAATTATTTTTCAAGAGTCAAATTAAATAGTAGCCATATAGCATAAAAAAGCACCGCCCCATTTCTTCCCGAGGGTGTCGTACGAGCCGGCTTTCTATGTGATGTGGCTAGAGACCCATCCTCAAACATTCTTAACTTTACAACACCTTTTATATTTAACTTCCGAAAGCGGCTAAAGAACTTTAAATTATTAAGGCATGGTTTTCCCTTGATGAAATTAATAGCCATGAATATATAGGTATTTAAGTTATTATAAACCTGATGAATAAAGCACATTCTGAACCAATACAGAGTGTAGTTTGGTAGTAGTGGTTGATGAAATAAACCTTTGTTATTCTTAATTGTTTCGTATTCTGCCATTAATGGATATTATGACCGAAAAGAAACCAATTGAAATTTTAACCATAACGTGATTTTAGATTATGATATCAAATAAAAATATAATTAAAAAAAACATGAATTTGTTAGATGATACTTGATGTTTTAGTACAAGGTGTATTCGAAAACATGTCACCATTATCTAAATTTCAAATCTTCATCTATAAATAAAATATTACAACTATCGGAACAAATTCGTAAAAAAACAAAGTGTTGTCAGTTAAGACTGCACATAATGCATATAGGAGCCGTGAGGTGGAGGAGGTGAGGTGGCAGATTTTTAACTGCACCCTATTAGAGGACATTAGGATTGCAATTAGTCGTATCGTGAAGGTTATGTATTAACTACATCGATGGGGCTTAACTTACAAAATCGTCACACGCAAACGTACACTAACTAGGCGAGTTCTTCTCTTTAAATTCATCAATCTTTTTAAATTCATCTTCGTTTACTGTCTGTTGGAAATGTATCGTGCACTTGCCAAGTATAATCTAGTACTTGTGAATTACGTAATAAAGCTTCCGATCAAATCAAATTAAGACAATAAAAATTACTCACACTAATTATGTAAAACGCGAACTCATTTGCGTAACACTAATTTATGGCGGCCAATTAAAATTAATATTTAAATTTTAGTTATCTTTTGAGGTTTGAGTTTTGAGCGTGACGGGATTCATGAATAATTATGTAGCTCTTCAACTTGTATAAAACCTTTCTAAGCTACGACAATGATAATACAATAACATTCTCAAATAACTTATTAAAAAATATATTTTTAGTAAATGCAGACATATCAACTTGAAATATAGTGGAACCGGAGTTTTTACTAGATCCCTAATTCAAAAAGTTCTGTACATGATAATTAGCCATATTTCTTATTGAATTACTCGCACAGATTTGCAGTGTGATAGATATCCATTTTGATGTTCCAAACAATATGTAGAAAAATATTGCTGTATTTGTTAGTTCTTGACTCTCTTGCTTCACATGAAACCAAACTTATTATGAAACTGTCATGCAAATGCTAAATATATAAATATATTTTTTGAATTTTAAGATGTTGTATTTGAAAATTTGTATTGAATTATTTTTCTAAAGTCACCTCAAATCGTTTAAAACGAATTTAATTATTTTTGATATTGACCCTATTTTATTTGTGTTTGCAGTGTCAAGTCATGAGGACCCTCGCAACCGCAACTACCGAAATACGCAAATGTGTCTGGATCTAAGCGGTGAGTTCTATATATTTAACACTCATGATTATTTTGAGTCGAACAACCATGAAACCTACAAAGGTGACATTTTGTGTACCAATTATTTCTGTGTGTATATAATGTTGTTAGCGCAACGTTTCTAAAATTGTCGACCACAATCACAGCTAGAAGTAAATTCGATCACTTTGATAGTAAAAGGCATCACAAAAAACTCCCAGCAAGACGTTCCCGTGAATGAGAGGCGACGCTTCCTGGGAGGCTGATAATGGAGGCAGCGGACGGTGTCGAGAGCGGCTAGAGAGGAGCAGCGCAAGATCGGGGAATCGAATTACTTAATTATGTTTTTGTCGTTTGCGCGTGAGTGGCGGCGCGGCGGCGGCGGGCCGTAATCAAATTAGTGCGTCCGCGCCGCGCCGGTTTTGTGTCCGCGACATTTCTAATTCTCACCGGCGTTTTTGTGCGCGTTCATTACCGGCTCCATGGGATGCGCGTCACGCTGCGGCGCTCCACTGCCTCCGAGATGTCAACAGCTTCTACACCTAGTACACTGCTGTGGAATCTTACGTTTACTATTAAATTGACAGTTCTGAGAGTATGATAAAACTAAGCATATCTTATTTTTATTATAATCTTTGCAACATTTATTGTCCTACAAAATTTATATTCAACTCGTCGTGTTTCGTCCAGGCGAAAAATCTTGATAAATTATCTCATTCACTTATTGGAATGATAAGCTCGTCCAATCATCTTTTATCATCAAGAATAGACCGAGGTATTGAACGAGTTGAAAAGTGATGGGTCGCCTAAACAATTTTTCCAAGATCTACAACATAGAAAACAAATCTCCTCTCTTTTAGTCGTATTAAACCGTATTCGTTTGTAGAAAATGGGAGATAATGTTGTCAGTAAAGTCGGGTATTTTTGTTTGGTTACTAATTGATAGTGTTAACTCGTAATTGATTTGTGAGAATGGGACCTTTACAAGGTCCAACAAGGAACGAAATAAATATGTATAGAGTAGCTGTGTAGGTATAAAAAGGCATGATAATGTGTGACAAAGTATGTAGCGAGTGGAGTCCATGTGAGGAGCGCTGGCCAGTCCCACGCCGGCAGAATGTGGTCAGCTATGTGCGTCCTGCGCGCGTGAGAACTATGCGCACTGTATGGCTGTATGACATACACCTACACCGTGTACCGAACCAGTCTTCGAAAACTTTGACTGGACGTCAACTTCAATAAAGACCATTCTTATACATACGGCTATAGTATAAGCAAGGTAGTTTAACTTCCAAAACCAACAGTTTCTAAAAGAGACTATATTGCTATAAGCCTATTCAGTTTGAACTTTTAGAGCTATACCTATAGTGCATTATACAATTCTCGAACGTAATTAAACTCACACTATAAAGAAGACAAATAAAAGTAGCCAATTTTCAGAGCTATATACATACTTATCATATTTTAATGAACATGAATTTAAATTTTATCGTTTTTGAACATAAAGATACTGCCACCCGCATTTCACCTTTAGCAATGCAAAAACACTGTTGAAGTTGTTTCGGTTGCGCCAAGATGATCGGCAGCTAGTCGATGTGGACCGGAATCGTAGATATAATGAATAGAAGCCACGAAAAAGGCGGCGTGATTCATTCGTCCAGCTATTTCTCAGGAATCCGTCGGTTTCACGGTGATCATTTGCATGCGAGCTACCTGCGACGACGCCACTTTTTTCATCACTATTAACCGTTTTTGTGCGATTGACGTGAATGCGCACATTTACTGCTCCGAGATTTATCGATCACTCACAATGCGTTTCCTACACGTCGTTCTGAAAAGGTGCATATCTTAGCTTGCACCCCCTCCCGCTCCCCGCACCCCGCACCCGCCGGACCGCTACATCCCTGCAACGGTCATCTCACCTCCATCTACCGACTGCAAAACTAGCCGGTACATATGCTGTTATAGAAACTTCACAATCGGCATTCTCTCATCTGGATCGCAAATAACTAGATAATTATAATAAAGTATGCTCTATTTATGCTAATTTCATAAACGTAATGATATAATAAATATAAATGAAAGAATAATTATGCTGTGCAAATTATAATGAATAAATTAGTCGATAAGCTGTTCTCGTGAGTTTCACTAAAAATAAGTAATTTCAAAATGTATTTTTTTGGGACCGCAATAAATTATAAAGTAATAAAAAGTTACTCTAAATTTGGTCTCACAAAAGAATAATCTAATAAAATGGGCTAACGTAGTAAGTAATAAACATAAAGTGGTGTTATCAGATGTAGCGCAATGTCCACTATGCAAATATAATCTAGATGAGCTCATGTTAATTATAATAATTATAATAATAGGTGTGAGGCGGCGGCGGCGGCGGCGGGGTCCCATGCGCTACCGTCAGTCCGACCCAATGTATAATTTGAATGTGCTCGTTGCCGCCAGATTTATTACGTGTCCAGACAAAGATCTAACCCGCGTCCCAATTCGCTAATATATTAATATTATATTCTTTCCAACTCCGTTCCAGAATCGTGCGTATGTAGGTGACCGGCTGTGACAGTTCAGAGGAAAAGATATCAAGGATGATTAGAATTTAAATCGGTTTGCCTCTAATAGTTGTCAAAATTATGAAATTCTTATCGTACTGTAGACTAGCTTAACTTAACCCAATATAGACGATTTTATTGACTAAAAGTATTAAGGAGACTACTCTGATAAGCACTTGCGATTGAACATTATGGAAAACATCGCCAAATAGATTTACTTTTAAAGATATTTTGAATTGATAGCGAGTCACTTATATCTTGTAGCTTTGACATCAACATTGCATTACCACATCTCGTAGGTAGGTATACCTGTGGGAGATCTCAAATGGGCGAGTTAAGTACTCACATTTAAAAAATATGTTTACGTTTAATATCCAAAAAGAGGACACTAGAGCTTTGGAAATCGAAATGCCACAGCCAATTTGGGAAGCTTAGTGGAGAAAAGATAGTAAAATAAACGATATTTGGTTATATGGGTCTTTAGCCACATCGTTCGACAATCACTTCTTACCACTAAGCCCTAAGTACTCTATTACGCGACAAAAATTAATTAGTGCTTCTCTAACCCTTTTGCAATTTTGTATTATTTTTGAGTTTAAATGTCATAAAGCTGAAAATAGGGAACCTATATGTCTATGACCTCAAACTCCGTTAAATTATTGTAGATCTGCTCAGTAATATTAAAAACGCACGTTCGAGCAAACAAACTCTTCAGCTTTAAATTATTAGTATAGATACGAATAGGCTTTCCTCATATCATTTGCATTCCGTCACTAGGGTTTCTCAGTTTATCACGTGACTAAAAAGAAAATATAAATTATGTCTTTTTGTTAATATAAATCATGATATTGTCACAATTACAACATAGACGTACTGATAGACAAAAACCGCTCCACATTGGGAAATAATACTCGTAGCAAATGGAGTGATAGCAAGATGTCGTTAGTTCTGGCTGCGAGGACATTTGCATGTGCGCTGGATCACGTCTAATGGTGCATATTGCCTGACGATTGCTATAATATGATAATTTGCGTTATTTATTGCAATTGCGTTTACATATTTTAGCAACAGAACGCGTGTACTTGGGTGGTTTTATTATTGTATTACTGCTTCCGTTTATTATACAAAAACTGCTTTATGTTTCAAATGTTGTCTATAATACAACATAATAGCTATTCTTACATCAGGATTCACAGAAATGATCACAGGATCCTTAAGTCATTGTCAGCAATGACAAAGTCCTTTGAATAGTATCAACTAGATATAAAAAAAGTGGTGATGAATTTTCCAAGTTTAATGTTAATGTAACAAACGGTTTTGATTAGCTCTGTGTTGTCGGATGCAAAGAATATGTTAAACACGGTCTCCTATCATTACACGAATGTTATTAAGCGGATTTCGAGTGAGTAACCTCTGAGGAATTCTAGATAACTTACGAAAAAACATTTGATAGCTATGCCAATGAGATAGGTGACCGTTTAATTCTCCCCGAGTGTGTGTTGTATGTTGTGTGTGGAGAGGGTAATAAAACTGGACGCATGCGCGCCGCGGATCTCATCACGCGATCACTATCTGCAGCTCATTTTGCATAAACTTACTTTGTGGATACTCTTTTAATTAACAGTAACTAAATGATCTCGGCCGCCCGCATCTTCCCCTTGTATTTAATATCGCGTTCAAGAGAAATCGCTCACGACTATTTTTATACATTCACTATATTTGCAAATTTGATTAATGACTTTGCGTTTGGCTAAAGCAGTAATTAATTTTGAATATCAATTATAAAAAATGTTGTTTTGCAACCTCATTACGTGCATAGATAAATGGAAAGAGACAATTGTTAATTCCAGCACATTTGAATACGAATGAGTGAAATTTCAACATCTTGGATATCTATTGGAATCATCTATCGAAATTCAAACAAAAATACTAATTCAAGTACCACAACGTGAGAGTTGCATAACAAATGCTACAAAATGTATAAGATCATACAAGTGATTCGCAAGTTTACTCGATTTTTTCATTACAAGAAATAACTAATCAGAGGCAGTGGGGCCACGGAATTATTAATATTACCGGTCTCCATGTTAATTAGATATGTGTCGTGGTCGCGCACTCCGCTACGTTGGATGGAACAGATCTCGTGAGTCCGGAGCCGCCGGTTGCCGGTCGCGTCCATTGTTCCGACCAAGTTTTTTGCCGCCAATTCCTCGCGGCTAGATAATAGCCCGAAATATTTTACAACATTTTTTGCAAACCGACAAAAAAAGGTTTTATTCTAATTTACAAAGTTTTGCCATAATATGGAATTCATTTTTTCTGCGGACGTAATTCAGTATGTGTCATTAACGATGGGAAGTATAAACAGTTTTAACAAGGTACGTCAAAGAGGCATAACAGTTGAGTGGCGGCGGCGGCGGCGGCGGAGGCGTCGTGTAATTGGACTCGCTAGTATTTATGAATGGGCGCGCGGGGACAAGTGTCGATGTTCGATTCATGTAATTACGGGGCTCATTTGTGTGTTATTATGTCTGGGGTCCGTTGAAGTGTGTCGTACCGCAGTGAATGACAGGGCGCACCTTGCGCGCTGACCTATAGGGCGGAGGGTCCCGCGCGCGCTATTTATATCGGTCCCGTTAGCGTCAAAGGTCGCGCAGCCCCGCGGACCCGTTAGCCGGCCCGCGCCCCGTACCGGGGTAGTCACTCTGCGCGCCCGCCGCCCGCTACATGAGCAACGGTGAGAATTCACACATTTCTTTCATTAACTACTATATTTTTTTTAAATTATTATTTACAGACTGAGTAATTAATCTTACTCATATAAATCGCATTATATTCGATTGCCAATTAGCCATTATACATATATTGTGCAAATCACATGTCAATTTAATAATAACATGTATTAATTGGTCATAATGTTTAATGAAACAGTAACTTTACATATGTTTTCTGTATCAGCATATCGTTATTATCGTTTTAGTAATTATAATGCTTATAACGGTGTTCGTGTTAGAGATTCTGTCAAGAAACATTTCATAAAAACGTATGTTCCTCAATGCGCGGTACAGGTACGAATTCTTCTGCATCATCATATTGGCGTGTTTTATGGATACTTAAAGTTTGAGAATATTATATTGTTTGGGCTTCCCGAAATTCAACTCAAAAATTAACAATAAAACTTTCTTACCAGCAATGCATCGTTATGTCAACGTCACGGGTTGTTTGGGACATGCCATTACCCATTGCCAGTCCCGTATTCGATTGCGTTAGCTAGTAAACAAACAAACAAACGTTAGGGATAATGCGTTTACGAGCCGGCCCCGCAATCCAATCATAATTTCACTATTCATGCAAAGTCTTCGGTGTTTTTTAAACTTTTGTAAAAATTGTAAAAAGCAATTACAGCTGTCATTGTCCGGGGAAAGTAATAGCTAACGGTGAGGAGACGCTTTCTAATTTATTGCTCGAGCGGAGTCGAAAATGTGCGAAGACAATCGCTTCTAAAAAATTGCACAAAATGTTTGTTTCGATATCGTCTTCACCGCCGCCACCGCCGCCTCCCGCGCAGCGTCCCCATCTTGGCCTTTCTTAAATATCTCTATATTTTTTCCCGCCGCGTGTCGATGGATTGATCCCTTGTTAACATTTCGCTCGTCTCTCTGCTGCATTTTAAGTGCGATCTTATCTACTATTTTACGTATTGTGTTTCCATATTTTTTCTGTTACGAAATGTGCATAATGCCTACAAAAACCATTCAAAATCATCAATCAATATGAGTTATAAACTTTTGGGTACACTTTTTATAGTGAGCTTGCACTTATCATGATATGAAATATTAGTTATGTTTAAATGTAGTTTGATATTATATCATGCATTAATGCATATACTCACGGCTACAAATCCTTAGAAGAGGTGGCAAGAGCAATCCCTCAGCCACTTTTATTGCAAAAGTGTATCTGTGAGTGCGTGCGTGTGTGTATTTCAGGATGCGGGAAAGTCACTAAAGTGAAAGCTGGGGTTGTTTAGTCACACAGATAGAATGGATAAGAGGAAAGCTGTAGAAAATATATATAGATAGAGCCAAAAACTATCCCATGGGACGGCTAAAGACCAAATAGAAGCAAAGAGACCAAAGTTAAATAAACACCACGTACTAGATACAGCCATAATACAGCAGATTAAAGGATCGCTTAAAAATTTGTTCAGCCCAATGGGAATTACTTAATTGAGCAAATGCAGTATATTGGTTTGGTTCGTAGTGACAAAGCCGAGACAGGTTGTCTGAGCTAGTTTGCGAACTTTCTCAGTTGATAAGTTATGGCAATAACTCTATTTAACATCCAATACATTTCTTATTAGCCTATAAATTTGTTACTTGTAAGCTAATTTTAAAACCACCGTTCACCCTGTGCTGCTGCTTCTCACGATTCGTGTAATTTTAATTCTAGTTGCTTACCGCAGTTGGTCGATATTTGCTCGAATGCGGTTGACATATATCGGGCGGACGGTTAAGGGCAGTTTTTTCCGAGTGACCTTTGTCGATCCCGTTAGAGGGCGCAGGACGGCGCGGGCGCCGGATATCACGGCAATTATGGCAAATGTCACACGTAACGGTACCTCCCAACGTTTCAACACATATTTGTGTTCTTTCAGTTGTTTATGATGCTTATCAACTTTGCATACATAACATATTTTACTATTATTATATGAGGTTAACATTCATTGAATCAAAATCAAAAGGTGTCCAAAACTTTATTACCACTATTATACTTCTAGCATAGCACTATCTATATACTGTGTGTTTGGGATACTACATTGACGATATATCATTTGTATGATATCCAATCATAGGGGACACTGTATCTTATAAGATCTGCTTCCGAGTTCTCAAGTTTGCTTTATTTAGGCGTGTGAAGTGTTTAGCAGAAATGATTGCGTGTGATCGTCGGATCCGCACAGTTCTCGAGATGAACTGCAGATGGAGTTCCCACCGCCATATTGGCTGCGCGGTCACGTGCGCCAATCACGGAGATGCCGCCGCGCATGCGCGTAACTAGATGATCGCCACCGATACACGCGCGATCTCATTCCGCCAGTCTGGCAACACTACTCGTGCGCTATCTTGTGCATATCATCATTTTGAGATGATGTGAAAGCTGGTCAGCTCCGACGTTCCTTTACCTCGCTTTGATTTGCAATCTCGACCTGATCCTTAATAGGTATGGCGTTTTGAACAGTTCAACTTTACTTAGCATATTAGTAGAAATGCGTGTTCTGTTACATGACATCAAGTAAATATGCAATTGACTCTCGAGCTTTTAAAATCTTATATTATTATTTTTTAAATATAATTCCTTAAAGTTTTATTTTATCATATCTAAATCATAAATATCTTTCTTATCTTTAAGCTCATTGAAATATTAATCTTAAGTCGGCGATACCTTTTGACCTTTGATTTACCATTGCATTATTATAAGTAGTTTAAGAGAATCCTGCTTCTCACTTTTTCTAATTCACCAAACTGTGAATAATGAAGACACGTAGTTTGGAAAGTTAATGTATTTTATGTAAATGAGTGCGGTCCTCCCGGCTGCGACCGCGGGTCCTGCTCATTCTGCTCCCGTGAACTTTAAACCGCCCCCCTGCGCGCCCCGCTCCTCCCCGCACCCCCGCGGGCCCCGGCGATTTCACGCGTACACACACCCCAATCATCCAATTTGCTGTGAGGAATTTTCACTGAATCGATTCTGCTTTGATAACCAATAACCTGCCCCGGCCGCCCGCCGCCGGACGCAAATTGTTTTACTAAACGAAATGCATTTTATTTTCTAATAAAAAGCTCTTGTAAAAACACACTGTAGAAAATACGGTGTGTTACTATGGCCATGTTTAAAATACCCTTAGTTATACGGGCATTGACTTAGTTTGAAATATCATTGCTCAAAATATCAGATACCACTGGATAACAGTTACTCGTCCGTTCTATTTTCTAAGGAAATGGTTTGGTCGTCCTGTTTTGGATCAAAATATACTAAGGCACAAAACAAACATATCATAAATAAAAATTTTGGAAACCAACCAAAAACTAGATCCATTCCAAATCGTGCATTTAAAGTGAGTGTGTCACGATGACACGGTACCACGGAGGCACAGTGCGGTAGTGTTTGGCCGGTGTGGCACGGTGGCACAGTTTGTTGTAGGGTGGCACGGCGGCACGTCGGCACGGCGGACGCGGTCGAATTAGCTCATTAGTATGAAGCGAGCTGACATTTCAGTGCAATTATGACGGGGAAAGGTCAGCGCCATTTCTCCGATGATGGAATTCTCGATGACGAACAAACAACGCTCTCATTAACATTCATTATTAACTGGAGCCACCACCGGCCACCACCGGCCACCACATCACCACTCTTTGATTATTTACTGCATATTTCATATCGGAACTATGTTGGTTATTCCGCCGACCTACTAAAATAGTCATTGCCGCGGACACAGATAATGATTTCTATTGAAATTTTCAATTAAAAGCGAGGCAATTATTTTGATTATTTACCTGGAATTTACTTATTAGTAAGGGCTAGTTTTTATACATCTGTTATACTTATTTCCTTCCATTTCATTAAAGTACTCGTATTGCAAACTCCGAAATGTCTGATGTCTGAGGAATTCGTAATTCTGAATTTCTGTCTAACCCTTGTTGGGACTTATACATATGCATGTATTAAAATATGTATTTGTGTTGCCTTTACATTTTCGTTTCAATCGATTTTTTATTTTTGTTGTGTTTTTTTTTCGAAAGACCGAAGTAAGATAATTATGAAATCCGAAACATGTTCGTGAGCTCATCAGTGAATGACATTAACGAATCGATAACAAATAATGACAAATTCTCGATATCAGAAACAATGAGCTCGCCTAGTTTCATGTCTCAACCGCGCATCACGCACTTGACAGCAACATACGCATTCGAAACTCCACTTTCCAATTAGAACACTTTTTACATGAATTATCCAATAACCTGAACCAAGTGGAATCAATATAGCAATACATCCATAAACCTTAAAATAACAATTAAAACTTTATACTTGTATGATTTACATTATCCGTCAATGTTTGAATTGAATTAGATTGATGTGTGATGTAAAATCGATTGACAACATAATTGGAATCGATTAGAAGTCGACTTGCATTAAAAACGATTTTACATTGTAAATATTCAAATTAACAATTCGTATTAACTATTCATTTCCGAATATTTTCGTGTTAGATGTTAAACATATATGAATCTATTTAGCAAACATTCTATTAGCATTCGAATTCTAACAGCGTTATTAGAATAATATCTATTTTCTATCTCATCGTTGATCCAACTGGAAATTGGAATTACAAAATATACTTATTCTAATATGAACCCTCTTCTTCCTTAATCAGAATAGGAAAATATAAGTAGTAACAGTTTACCCAAAAAATAAAGGAAATATAATTGATAAGTCCAAAATTTTATAAGATTTTTGAACGCCGTTTGATTTGTGTTTATCTTTACTGGCTAAAATAGATAAATTGGATACCAAATAGTGCTATATTGTGTGCATTTATAATTTGTGAGAGTATTCATCTACTACAACAGAAATTCTTATTTCAAAAATTATATATGATTAAAAATATCGACTACAATTTAAAAAAGTTATCAATATGATAATATAATATAATAGATCAACAAGATGATTAGATAGGCCAATAACAAATAATTACACGTTAAATCAGACATTTGTTTAACTTAGTAAGTAATCTAATACAAAAGTGATGTAACATATTTTGCCGCACTAACCAAACGGATGTAAATATAAAACTACAACATTATACACGAAACTCTATTTTGTGTAACAAAAATCATGTCTCATGTTAAAGACAATCCTAAATGTAATAATCGACGCATGAAACATAGCAGGTTGTAATCTAAATATTTATTAGTAAACTGGAAACAAGGCTGTGTTGCTAAGCCGCGGCGCGCATGCGTGCGAAGGGATTATTGTAATTGGAGCGGTGGCGGCTGCGCATGCGCCGTGACCGCCTTTATTGCACTGCACCTTAATATCTACTAAATAAACAAATATTATGATAATCAGCGCGAGCATCTCCGAGCCAGCGCGCCGACTCTATGGGAACACTCCGCGATACAAAGTTGATACTTTGTCTTGATACCAAATCGTATCAAAATCATAACATATCGTGATCATAACCGCAATTATCAGTAGTTCATTTCACTATGCTAGCTATGAGCTATGAATACATTGTAAGAGTCATTTACATGTATTCTTACAAATAGATGTTAAGATTTTATCGCTGGGCTTGAAGAGAGGTAGGTTTCCAATTGGTATAACTCGAAGTTCTGTTTAGTTCAGAGTTACCATTCTTTGCTAGAGCATGATCTGCAAATGTTGCATGACGAAACCAAGAAAACACAATCATTTTGGTGATATTATAGTAATACCATGTTAGCAACAAAAGCGATCACGAAGCAATAATATTGCGTGCTATTGTATGTTGTGAAGAAAACCGATAGACACATGATAGAGTGAAATGTCATCTTCATGTCAAGTGAGCTTCATGTTCGCGATACATTTGCTACTGCGAGTGAACAAGCGCACGCGCTGTGTCGCTATCGCTGTCCGCATTTGCATAAATACAAAAACGTCGTAAAAAGCACTCGAGACACTATAATCGAGCGTGGGTTTAAATTTTCAAATTGAGTTGTATTCCGCATAGGAAGTTTCACAGTTTTGATGATATGTCAATTGTAACTTAATAATATTAATATAATAAGAAAAATGTGTAGTAATAAGTGTAATGTCGCCTGCGCAGGCGCTGTGACGGCGCGTCACGCTCGTTACGCGCTCTCATTGCCACTTCGTTAAACTTATCAAAACTAACTTTGCGACTCGACTCGCTGAGAACATCAGCTGTGTTAGCTGTCTGTACATTGCTACTACCGATATCGCCGCACACGAGTCTAGCTCAGCCTCCGTACCTGCCTCCACAACAATGGGGCGTTCGGCGAAAACGAACACATCTATAAACTACTCACTCATACACAACTAGTGATCACACATCAATACACTCGTCACTGATTGCATCAATTACTTATTTGCGCATCCAGTTGTTATTCATACATTGTGGTGTGGTAGTGTGTGTGCCCCCCCCCCGCCTCCCGCCCCGCCCCGCCGGCGTCCCCACTCGCGCATTGTTTTACAAGTCTGCAAATTAATGCGAGATTTTCAGTTTTACTGTTCTACGGCTATTGGTATCTTTTAACTTTATGGACAATAAACTTGGACGTTTTTCATGACAATAAGTTTATTATTCTTGACTAGACATTTATAAACATGTTAAATCTATGTCCACACTACAACTCATTGAATATGAAGGAAGGATTATAACATTTATGTTTTCACTAACAATGGTCGATGCAAGATTCGTACCTACATTCCGCAGTATGTATCGGTTCATCGCTGATGTAAATGTAAAATCCTTTCTTTCATCAGTTACTACATATGTTACGTAGTTTCTTTATTTTAGTAACCTAACTAAATCATTACTAAATCAAATATCTGCGAGTGAATGTCCCATCAAAATCGGTCCGACCGTTAGAGATATCCTGAAACAGACAGAAATTTACATTTTGTTTGTAATGGATTCACAATCACATACATTTCATTCAAGTTGTATTTATCACATTCATTTTTATTTAGGTTTGCTGGCACATTTTAGTTTTAGAAACTAATTTAATTACTTATAACTTATTACTTAAAAACTATAACATACGAGTATATTCAAGCGCAGTATATTTTAGGCGAATATTTTAATATAAAAATTGTATCTTTCCAATTTTATTTTATTTTTTAGATCATTAAGGAACGGTATAAATAAGAAGATAAATAACATATTAAAATAAGTAATTGTAAAGTTAGGTTTTTTTAAAAATTGTAAAAGTTTTGTTCTTAATGACGTTATCGATCGAAAAAATTACGTAGCGTGCATGAAGCGAAGTGTTAATTAAAAATATTGCTGATTCCAATAAAAAATACGAATTTGTGATCTCAAATAAAATTATTACGATATTATATTAACTAAACCTATGATTTTAGATTTTTATTAATAAACTGCAAAAACAAATGTCTTTGAAATAACATTGAATATCAATACTGTTACAGTTTTTTGATAAACTAACGGTCATTTTAGCTTTATTTGATTTAATTTCAAGAAAATATTGTTTAAAAACTTAATATCTCAAAATGATTTCGTAATCAGCATCACTTTTTTAAAACTTTGCATACCGAATTGTTAAACCGAAATTTCAGTGTTAAGTAATTCCAATTTATAACCAATTTGTAACCAAAATATTGCATTTAGAGCAGCTTGTATACTTTGAAGAGTGTCATTGAAATTAACCATGATCTATTCTAGTGGTTATGAATGAGGGAAAACATTGTTTGAAAACCCACTAAGCAGAACTCACACTTAAACAAAGCTTAGCAAAGTTCCTCGTTTTAGGGGAATTAGTACTTGTGGCACTTTGCGGAACAAACAACATGACTATTTTATTTATGCGTCTGCAGATATATAATATTTATCAAAAGCAACAATTGAAAGTTTTCAAGAGAAAATTATTTGAAATGAAAAAATGCACAACAGTGACACCTAAAAAATCATTTTGTTCGACATCCATCGTAAGAACGTTGCATCGCAAATACTTTGATACGTTGGCTAAATCATAAGTAATTAAAATACTGGAACAGCGTCATATTTACTCAAAAACTTTGCTAAAAATGGCTGACGGGTCTTTGCTACATCTAATGTCTGATTAATAAAAATCAAAATCTATTGTTAGCGCAACACAAAAGCTGCAGAGCACACACAAGCACATGTGTAAAGTTTAAATACATAGAGTTTGTAACCCTATTTTGCAACTCGGCTCCGCGTCGCTCGCGCCGTGCGAGGGGCGCCCCTACCTACCACCAGCAGCGTTCGCGATACATATGTGTACATCTAATACCCTATGTTTTAAGATTGATAACAAAACGGTTGGTAGCTAGAAGCTTTGGATTCCCGCGTGAAACGAATACACTGGATAATATGTCATTTTTAGCGGCATTTTTATTAGACAAGACACCATGTTCCTTTTCTATGATATATGAACATTATTAAAATTTGTGAAGTAGCATATTTACTACTATTTTTGGTAGGCTTAGCTTTTAGCAAAAAAAATATTTATTTCAATTTATTGTTTTAATTTTTTATATATACCTATAGTTTTAGCATCAGATTTTTACTAGCCTTGGTGGAGGTAATCAATCAAAATCAGTGTTATGTAGAGGTAGTCTTAAAGACGTATTCACGGTTTACATGGATAAGACTATTTGGTTCTACTCTGGGTACAATTACCAAAGTACAGTCCTCCTAAAGGGTAAATCGCAATTTATTTTTTGATAATTGTTTGGACTATCGAGTCGAGACGTTACGTTAGAGAATTACGTAAAATAAGTTTAATACCTAAAAATTAGACATGCAGTTTTTTTGTATTGCTCTGTAAGTTGAAGCAGCATTCCAAAATTATAATGTAACCTAATACAACATTACCTAAATATAATTCATGTGCACTGTCATAAATTAGGATTGAATTCGTGTGACTTGTGTGATTCAAGACGATGCATTCAAAGATATACAACTGAAGTTCAAAGCGGGATAAATCATCGATAAAGATATTCCGACGTGCAGCGCTAAACGTTTTGTAATAATCATCTATTCGGAACTCATCGATAAGCAGCAAGACGGTCCGTGATGGGGGGTCAATGACCGCGGCCGATTAATTCGTAAAGATAACGGAGAACAGAAGACATCGGCGCACGCGCAGCCCCGCCCGCCCCCGCCCGCCGCCGGGAGATCTCCGCGATTACCAGATTACCCATCACTCGGTATTGGTAATGCAATCAAAGATCACCTTGTCTATTATTTTTGAACGTTTAATGAGAATCGCAAGCGAGATCATCCCGTTTCAGATTAAATACCCGGAGTTGGGCAATTGTTCACTGAGCATTGTGATCAGTCGAGGTGTTTGCAAAACGGATACACTTGATAAGTCATTTCGTTGTTTCATAGGCCAAAGTAACAGTTATCTCAGTTGCCGAATTGAGTTCCAAATTATTTTCCATAATAGTAGCCCATGAAGAGGAAATTACTATGATTCAACTTCTAAGGAAGGTTTCACAAACTATGCTATATCTTTTTGGGTAAAACCTCAAGTGGTGGGTGGTTAGCTTTGTTTAACAAATTTTTTCAAAATCATACATTGGTCCATCACTGTGACGATATATTTCAATAGTTCCATCCCCCGCCGCGGTGTGCGCGCGCCGTGTCGCGGTGTCGTGCGGCGGCGCAGTGCGGTGAGATGCTATCGCGTAATTGCGACGATGTCACTGCAGATCGAGGCCGCATATGCAAATTACAGTTGTAGTCCGTACCCCACCACGATACGGTCCAATATCGCAACAAACGCCGTCGCGGTTCTTACACAGCGACAGTTTTAATTGCGCGACCCCAGCTTATCATATACGTTTCCTACAATTATAAATCAACGCTATGTTTCACAAGCGCAGGCGACACTTATACCTCTGCGAATAATTATGCTCGCAAATTATTCTACGGCAGAATGCATTACATCTCTATTATAATAATTTTTACACCGCTGCACTCCACATAACTTAATAACGGCGGACAATAGAGCCGAGCGCTCGTCGGGATCGAATGTCAAATAGAATATTTGGTAAAGCGATCGCTCGCCGGAACAATGAGTGAAACGTTGTCGGATTGTTTTATTGATAACGTAATTAGAGAGGAAGGGTATTGTGCGCGGGCGCAGCTGAGCGGGCAGGAAGCCGCCGTCCGTCATAACCATCAATATCGGCGATGGAGATGACGTGTTGACGTCGTCGCGTCGTTGTGACGTCGGCAGCACCAGCATACTACGCCCGTTTCCTATATTACTCAGGAGCTAATATGTACTTTGACCATCACCTCTGACATGAACGCTGTAAGGTTTTATTTGTAAAAAACATGATTCCTACGTTATTTTACAATAAGTTAATGATATTGTGCCAGTTTGTTTGATGGTAGATATCAAATGAATCATGAATAAATATACGGACATATTAACAGATACACAGATCAAGTTAGCCCCGAACTGAGTTAAAATTGTATTATGGAATACTAACTCAATGATATATTTAATATTGTATATTACACGTATACATAATATCCAAGACGAAGAAACCACCATTTATGCTCATCACATAAATGTTGCTTTTATCATCGAACCCGCAACCTCCGGATCGAGAAGGTAGTCACATATCCACTGGACCACGGGCTTCGTTATTATATCATGTTTATTCAATGGTTATTACTTTTCATAGCGGTTCTCATGACAGTACTGATAAGAAAGCAATCGATGGGGCGCCAAATGACACTGTCCAAAGTGGCATGAACAGCCAGTGAGTGAAGCTAAAGATCATAGTAGAGAATGCAGTAGAGATGAGGTCCATTAGAAAAGAAATGAAATGTTAGGTTATGTAATCGAGTAAAATAGTGTGATTCGTGTAAAGAGCTTTTGAAATTTAATATTGTATAAAGGATATATTTCTTTGTAAATAATAATAATTTGGAAACATTGAGAGAATGTATTTATATCAAATAGAGCACGTGTTTGAATAGACAAGCGTCCGAAGTCTGAAGATTAAGAGGATGAATAGAATAAATAATGTAGAAAAAGCTGGAGAGGTTGCATGTATGCATAGATTGCCATATATTTTTTGACGTCATTGTATTTGTTATGATTTTTGGTTACTTCGACTACAACGTTGGATGAAGACTCAATTCAATCAATAACGTTACCGATCTGGTACCACGGCCACCAACAGGTCTCCGATATTATTACTATTCAAAAAACCAACCAAATAGGAACATCGAAGTGAATTATCAGTGTTATTCGATCAATCACATCGAGTAGCTGAGGCTTAAATGAATAAATTTTTGTAAATAGAATATCCTAGATCATACATTGATTCATCGAAACCAATGATGGAATTAAACACTTTTTATTTTGGACTATCTTCAGATCTACAATAAATATGAAACAAATAACAGAAAAATACATATATTACAATATACATCAGAACGCCACGTGACCCCTGATCATTAGCTAGAGCAATAGTTGTGATAGCGAGAAGTATACATGATTATACTCTTACAAACAAAACCTATCTAATCTAGCCTTTCATTTTGTTTTCATAGATTCTTTCTGATATTCCTGTATGAATAGCGGTAGTATAGACACTAGTTAAGGACTAACACTTATTATTGGTGGACGAATGTTTTATGTGACTTATAATGATGGCTCACTGTTTATAATAATATATTATGCATAGCTGTGACCTATAAAAGGCAAGTTCTCCGAAAATTTGACGTAAAATATGTCCTATGATTATTTTGCCATTGACAAAATTGATAGAATAACTTGAGTCACAAGGAGCATAAACTGATTAGGTGTGAGGTAGAGTGAGGTCGGTATTCTCGAGCCTGCAAATCTCGTTACTCCGGCGTGCACTCCAGCCCCCCCCCTCCCCGGCCGCACCCCGCGCCCCGCACCCCCGCCGTCGCCCGCACATGCTGATGGATTATTGGTGAAGTGGCTCGCTCTTGTCCGCGACCTCTCAAATCTTTCACGCGTTAAAACGGAGCCAATCCCTCCCGCCCTGTATGCCTAATCATTTTACAGTCGGCCGCGCGAGGGGCAGGGGCGGGAGGGGCTCGACAGATGTCTCCGAGCCATACAACCCTTCTTCCGCAATTCATACAACCTCTACATGTGTTACGTTGTAACGTATTAGATTTATCGCGAAACAAAAAACTCCGAAATTTGTGAGAAAACGCGGGTAAGTAATAATGCACGAATGTATGTCGGAGGGGAGCGGCAGGTCGCTATTGCGTTTTTTAGCAAAAACGAATAAATCCGAAGAAAGATCGAACAATGCCTGACCCATTTCCCGCCGTGGGAAGGAATAACGACTGCGGCGGATTCCTAGTTTTGCGATAAAAAACGCATTACCCCACTTTTAAAAAATCGGTGAAATAAAAAATCCGCGGCGAATCCATTGTTCGACGGATATTGAAATTTGAAATTCGGAAGGGTGAGATTTATGCCAATAATAACGGTTTTTACAAAAAAATATTGTCGTGCTCAGCTGCGCCCGCGGCGGTTGCTCCGCGCATCAGAACTGCGTCTCAACCCGCTGAATCGGTTCAATTGCAACCCATTCGTACTTGTTAACACGACATAAAAACATCGTAAATAGATCATAACCGACATTTATGACTTTCCAAAACTAACTTTAACGATCTTATACAATTTAACGATACATTAATCATTGCTCTATAAAGTGACGTCCATTTAAAAGTGTCGAATATTTAAATCCAGTTGAATAAAGAGTTTTATTAAACATAAATAAAAGATGTTATTAAAGGAAAGAAAAATTTCGACACTGGCGGGCTTCGAACCCGCGACCTTCGGGTATACGCCCCCGTCGAAATTTTTCTTTCCTTTAATAACATCTTTTATTTATGAGTAATAATCCCCACATGAGGAATTCATGTCAAAAAACATTAAATTATTAAACATACTTATTAAATCATAACATAACATAATAACATAAACGTTTACGCCGAATATCCCCGAAGGGGTTGTTGGCAGAGGTACTAATACTTCTGAACATCACGTGACTTTGTCACCTGGTGTTCAGAGTACCCACGTTTTGCATGGACAGTGTACTCACGTGATAGGGGGCAGGCCTATCGCCGTTTTTGTACGAATACACTGTCACATGACTAAGTACAACTCAGCCATGTGGGTTTCCTCACGATGTTATCCCTCACCGTTAACAACCATGATAAATTAACCACACATATGTCTTTAGAAAAGACAAATTGGTGTAGGCCCGACCCAGGATTTGAACACTAGTCGTTTGCACGAGAACCGAGTGTTCTACCCACTGGGCTATCACGGTTGCAAATTAATAATTTTGGTCATTGATGTCAACTGATTAATACCAATACGCCTATTTAACTTAATACTCTTATCATATTATAGAGCTCTATTAGGATTCCCTTTTGCTTAGCGTTATGACATTAAGAGGCAACGATCAATAGACGGATATTGGTCACAACATTTCTTAACTTTCGGACAGTGTTGATTACACTTTAAAAAGTCAAATGCTTTGTTATTATTTACTATTTTTTATTGAATAGTTGAATTTATGCATCTATCATCCTAAGATGTACAAGAATATATCGCTTTTAATGTTCAGTTTGCCAATCACAATACTAACATTTGTAAATAGCGCTGTCGTGAGTCTTCTAAGTCCTTAGAACAGTTGTGAGCGCGACAATTTCGGTAAAGGTTGGATTCTATATCAGTGTTGTTGAGTTTTGTACAATACGTCCGGATAAACTGAACTATGTTGTATATCAATGCACTTAAATTTTTTAGTACTTGACATCGATATGATACTTCATTATTCTAACAAAAAATAGGAATGTGAAAGTCATCTCGGTGATTTCTGTTAGTATTAAAAAAATTAAAATAAATTACAAAAACAATCTCGAAAAGGATGCAAATGTATTTAAAAGAGCTTTAGCTCTAGTCTGAGCAATAAGCTGTCTAGAGCGATCATTAGCATGCGCTATGAATTGTTGCAATCTGCATTGCAATGTGTTTTCTGTCCTTAACATTCCCGTATATAACCATATAGTGCCAACTTAGAATGTCACTACACCTTTCTACCCCCAGGTTTCGAAAGAGGCGACTAAGGGTATGGGGCTTTTAAAGTTGATTTTGGGTGATGTGGTTGGAGACCCATCACCAACGATTTTTTATTTCTACCATCTTGTCCCCTATCAACTTCCAAATGTGGCTTTTTGGGATTTATGGCCGTGAGTTTATGTTTGTATGTATGTCCATATATATGTATTTACTTCACTGTTATCATCTCATCATCATCATTGTTCACATTGTGGATCAAACAGGCCAAATAAAGTATGATGCTTGAATGACATGTAACTCAAACTTGCTGCAAATGTGGCCGTTCTATACGTGTGTAGCTGATATTTTTTTATTTTTAGTTTGCATAATATAATGCGCAGTCAAAAACAATGTCAGCCCTAAAGATATCGAAAAATGTTTTAAATCATTTAAATTGAAAAGTTCTGAGGACATTTGGGGTATGTCGGTGAAAGTTTGCCATAATCTTATTGTAACTTTGTCTCCATATTTAGCAGATATATTTAATGAATGTATAAGAAATAAAATATTTCCAAATCTCATGAAACATAGTAAAATTGTACCTCTTCTTAAATCCGGAGGAGATAAAATTAGTCCTGATGGTTATAGACCCATATCTATTCTGCCAGTTTTAAGTAAAATATTTGAAAAACTAATGTTTAATCAAATGCTTTTGCATTTCGCTTCTAACAAATTGTTTCATCCAAAACAATTTGGCTTTACAAAGGGCCGCTCTACCACCGATACAGGCGTTGCCTTAATGAAACACATTTTTGATTCGTGGGAACGTAAAAATGACGCTATTGGTTTGTTTTGCGATCTTACGAAGGCATTTGATTGTGCAGATCATGAAATCCTTTTTATTAAATTAGAACATTATGGCATACAAGGTGACGCACTTAAATTAATAAAGTCTTACTTTTCGGATCGGATACAGAAAATGCAAATCAATAATACAATATCACCTGGAACTCATGTAAAAATGGGTGTTCCGCAGGGTTCTATTTTGGGCCCATTTTTATTCTTGGTTTATATTAATGATTTGCCGTTCATGGTCGAGAAAATGTCCGAGATAGTGTTATTTGCTGATGATACTTCCTTAGTATTTGACGTTAAAAGAAATAATGAGAATATTGACGAGGTGAATAACACGGTTTTACAGATTCAAACATGGTTTGCTTCCAATAATCTTGTACTGAATGGCAAAAAAACTAAATGCATCAAATTTGTATTACCCAATGTTAAGAGCGTTGATAAAGAAATAATTTTAAATAATGAAAATATAGTTTATTCGGATGACACAGTTTTCTTAGGGATAACTCTAGACTCCAAGCTCCAATGGGGACCCCACATTAGCTCACTAGCTGGCAGGCTAAGTAGTGCTGCATATGCCGTTAAGAAAATAAGACATTTGACAGATGTACTGACATCTCGATTAGTTTATTACAGCTATTTTCATAGTGTAATGTCTTACGGTATTTTACTCTGGGGCAGAGCGGCTGATGTTGGTTCCATATTTATTCTCCAAAAGAGAGCAATAAGAGCTATATACAATTTGAGATCCCGAGATTCCCTGAGGGAATTGTTTAAAACAATAAATATAATGACGCTGCCATGTCAATATATTTATGAAAATATTATGTATGTAAGAAAGAATCAGGCCTCTTTTGTGAAAAATTGTGACAGACATATTCGAAACCTGAGAGACAACAATAAAATTTCAGTACCAAAATACAGATTGTCAAAAGTAAATACATCTTTCATGGGGTTATGCGTAAAAATGTATAATAAAATACCTGAGGACATTTTAAATTTATCAGAAACAAAATTCAAAGCAGTAGTTAAAAGAAATCTTAGTTCGAAAGCCTATTACAATAGTAATGATTACATTAATGATGAAGTGGCTTGGTGTCATCAGGGCTCTGTGCAGGATGTTTCCGGGCTAACACAAAAATTGTAATGGACGTAAAAAAAGATGTGTGTTGACGAGTTTCTTACGGGTTCTTCTCTCAACAAAAACCTTCCGAATCCGAAGTAAACTTAGTATTAAGTTGAATTTTGACGTTCAAAAAACAAAGATTTATCTTTTTACTTTGAAATAAATGATTATTTTATTTTTTTAATTTTATTTAAACAATTTGTTATTAAATAATATCAGATTTAAAATGAGCTTTGGTGATCACTTCTGTGCCTGTATTTGGTCAGCATCTTGTTTCTTTAAAATGAGATGATCAGAAGTGCAAATTATCTTTCTTTTGGATACTAGCAAAATAAGATCACTGTTCAAATCTTCTTATATGTTTACTTTGACTAAGTCGCTATACCACCACCTTCAGGATATAGAATATAATGAAGGGTATATAGTGTTTCTATGCTTTTTTTTAAGTAAAGTACTAACGGAAACCTTAACGTAGCGTTTTTATAAAACTAATTATTGCACCAACATCACAAAGAATAACTTTATATGTTTCAATCACCAAATTCAGATAGTTTTACATAATGCTGTTACAGTATCATAATTTGCCATAGTTTAAGCATTCAATTACAGGGTTCATAGAGTCTTGGTCTTATAATAACTGTTTTCAAATCAACTTCATTTGTAAAATCGTGTCAAAACTTATGAAAGTTACGATTTACGATATTTAAAAATGGATACCCAATAAAAATATCAAACTTGTTTATTTTAATTTTAATATTAATCACAAATGCGCTTTTATTAATGTTAGGTGACGCGGTCGGTGTCACACAACTGGATGTAATAATGATAAGTATATGTCGTATGACACAGGTAAACATAGTCATTAAGTCGATCAAATCTTGAAAAACCACTTCATAATTAATTATTCTATGGCAAAGGAAAATCATAGTATACTTCTCATAAAAATTGTATAAGTAAATATAATAAATTCGGTAAATATATACTGACTTGTATAAAAGAAGTTCAGTTACATTAATCTCCACGCACATCAGTCTCGTTAGCGGCCCAGGACGAGAACATAATTTCCAAATCGATTTTAATCAAAAATATAAGTCGTGTGCTAAATCGATTCGTTACTTGACGAGATTTCAATAATAAAGAGAGAATAAATCATCGGCACGGGTCACATTAGCGGAGATCAAAGATCCCTCTGTCTGTCTGTATGTATGTACGATTGTACGCGGGTGCGCTATGTGCGCGGTGAAAGGGTTGCACCCCCCCGCCCCGCCCCGCCCGGCACGCGCCGCAGCTGCCCGTGACGTCAGCACTCGCGCCGCTCGCTGGTGATGCTCAATGATGAAATCTAAGCCTTTCAAGAAATTGAAATTATTTGTCCTACAACTTTCGCACTTTCGCTTTTAATGTAGTATGTAATTATTTTTTTTAATTAATAAAGATACGTTATAGAATATGTTATAGAATATTATTTTAATATTACATGAAGTAGGATTTGAAATCAGGTTCTAAGTAGGTACTCTCTTTTTGGGGGAATTTTATGGCTTCCTTCTCAGTTTCAATCAATATTTAATTTAAGACAAGGGACGAAAGGTACAGCATTGCAAAATAACTTACTCAATTCATTTCAAATTTTTCATTTCTGGTGTGTTGGTTAGTAATATAAATTTTTATTTTTATTTTTGATACGCATAATGATGATATCTCATTCATATGATGTTCAAACTCCGTCTGTCTTCGAGTAACAAGTGGATCATAGTTACGGTCATAATTTTTTAAATGAAAATCTAAGTAATTCGCTATGACATGTTTCTTAGAAAGGTCATCAAAATAAACAAATCAAAGAATGACAGAAATGTGTGGTGAAATAATGGTAAAATTTTTCAACAACCCTTATGATTATTGTATTTTAAGTTTCATGAAAGATTATTTCAAGTATATTATTTTAAATATGAAATTTTGATTTGCACACAAGCATTTGTCTTAATTTTTCATGATAGGAGTTAATAATAACTTTCGATTTGTAGTACAAACATTTCAAGTGTCTCGTAATATTTTGTTAGTAAATATATTTTCATAAAAATTTAGATTTTGAAACATATTGATCGTAATATTATAAACAGTGAAACTAGTTTGCAATCACATGTTGGAGCTAGGTAGTTAACGTATTTTTTTAATTTCAGGAAAAACGACAGACGTGCGGTTAGGTATGTGCTATCTGTTCTTACTGTTTGGACGCGGACACTGTCGTAGCATTTCACCGCCACAACTTTATTTTGGTAGCGTGCCGTTGTGTACTCACATTGCTCATAAAAATAAAACCTTGTAAAAAGGTTGAAATCATGTTTATATGTTTATAATACATATATTTCACCATAAAACCTAAGTTATAATAGAAATAAATAAATGTGCAAAATAGAAGTTGTAAAATACACAGTTTAGTAAACTTTGATTGTAGTTTTATCAAATTCAGTTATTGTTATATCGTTCGATAATTAAGCTTTTGTCATACTTATCATTATGTTTGGCATCACTTTTATTCATCTCGTCTTTTAAATAGTAATAAAATAAATGTTGGAGTTTTTTTACATTCATGAGTTAGATTGATGGTGCCTTTAAAATCGTCTCAATTTTGAGCTATTACCATGTAATTTAACATAGAAGCAATAATGGCATGGTTACTGCTGCAGTAAATTCAGAAGCTAACACATTCATGGGCCGAAGAAAGATTGAGTAGTTCGATATGATGAACTTTTTTGTCGTTGTCCTTTTATTTGGCTTAAGCAAATCATCATTCTACAATCAAAGTAAATACAAATTTTATTCAATAACCAAACTAATATCACCTGTATTGTAAAATTAAATAATTTGTTAAGTTTAAAAAAAATAACATCGAGTGGAAATGAGAGTGCGGGGTACAGAGCCGGGTGCGGGGCGCGGGAGGTTAGTGTTTGCGTAGGTGCCTTTAATATGTACCTTTTCGCGATGTTGATTCATGTGATTGTTTATCATGCTCGGCTGCGGGTGCGGGGGTGCGGGGCGTGGGGTGCGGGGGACAACTCACATATTAAACTGCTTCGACAAACATCCCGCGACCCCCGCCCCGACCCGCGGGACTCTTTGTTTACTCTTTACATCCCGTATGTTAACCTTTTATACGATTTCGCTTTTGATTGACTTTACAATTTTTATATTTAACCAGGTACAACTTTTACTTGATTAATACACGATATCGCCTGTTCTGCTCTTTTGTTGTTTCACTTGCTTTTTATTAAAAGTAATTTATAGGTTGAAGTTATATGTTACTGTTTACGTAAAAATACTATTTATGATTAAATAAAACAACATTTCATAGGTTTACCTTTGTTTTGCTCCACACTTATCAACCTACGAAAACGTTTGGAAAACCACATATTGCAGTGCATAATAATCTTTGTTTTTAATTTAAATATTAAATGAGAGTCCCCGCACTTAATCATAAAATAAATTGGAATGGCATACCAGATGACATCGGCAACACAACAATAGATGTAGTTCGCGTTCCCTGGGCTGCGGGGGGAGCGGGGGGCGCGGGGGGAGCGGCGGGGAGCTGGCCCCGCCCCGCGCATTTACATACGACCTATGGAAATCACACCCGGAAAGGGTTAGCTAACAAAGCAACGCTTTTTACCTACACCCGGGAGGTAGGAGCTTTTTTATTTACATACTTACTATGTGTTCACACCTACTTTGAATAGGCGTCGGTTATTTTACATATTGCGATAAGGGTGGAACTTTCATATCACTTTTGATGAAATGCTATATAGATGAAATGAAAGCGAAGGTGAAGAGTCAAATAGATAGTTGACTAGTTTAAAATGGCTGTAGAGTTGACTCATGTTTAACAGCTTATGAAGATTTTTGACTTGTTTTTGTATAAAAATCAACGGCAATCATTTAAATCAAAGTTCCAATCATACTAAAATGCACACTAATAATACACACCGAATTGAATTTATTTAAAACACTTTATTGCATACAGATATAATGATTTCACAAAAGTACAGAACAATAAAACTTAATACACAAAGGCGGACTTATCGCCTTAGCGCTATATATATAGAATATATCTACCAAGTAAAAAATACCTCTTTGGTAAGTCATACAAATTTTAAGACAATTTTGAGTATTAAAATTTTCAATCTTTTTTATTTACACAGCAAGCGGTTTTACTTATATATATTTAAAGTAATTCATTAAACTTGCGATATTGGCCTTAAAATTTGTTTATAAGGCACTAATGTCCTAAGAAAATAGCAGACAATCTGTCATAATAAAGTTATATCAATATTTATGAAAATAGTAAAATAAGCTTTTCCTATAGTGATTTATGTGTAAAGCGGCAGGCGGGTGCGATACTATCGCTCCAATTAAAACGGCAATGCGTAGCGTTGATACGGCCTAATGCGATTACCCCCGCACCCCCTCCGCCTCCCCCGCCCCGAACCAAATTGAAAATGCAAATATAGCTAATCCCCCTCTCCTAGCTCCTCTTGCCCCCGACAAAGAGCGCATTTACAATTTAACCGGCGTAAAATGGACCGACAAACTACCCCTTCCCACCCCACGCTGTGGTAGTCGATACTGCCCCGCTACCGGCCGCCGTCTTAGAGTTCGCTGGAGGACGACTCCCGTGTCGACGGTAAAACTGTTTTAACTGTTTTAATACGTAATGAAGATGCGATAAACGTCAGATGTGAATGATGGTCGCGCCGCGTCGTAAATACGTCAATAAGTAGGTCTGCAGCGGGACCCTTGCCGGCGACTTAATTAAATATCGAGAGGGTCGCGACCCCCGCCCCCGCCGCCCCCGCACCGCACTCACATCTAATCTCAGCTCATAAACACTGTTGTATGACCCGCGGACCTCCTCGTAGCCACTTGCAAGACGTAGAGTATGAACGACTACGCCACCGTTTCGTAGTCTTCGTTATCTACGCCGTAATCAATATTTAAATTCAACCTCTTAGGCACTTAGGACTTAGGCACTTTGAAACTATCTTTTATTTCCCGTAAATAATAATAACAATTTTAAGCTCACGAATTTAGATATAAAGTAAATAAGCCACGATTAAAGAAAGTTTAAAATTAAACTTTGGAAACCAACTCTACTTCAGAATTATTTCTTTCTCACCCTTAATAATATTTTACCTGTCAATAACCCACTTTTTTTAAAATGTTACGAAGTTGATACTTAATGTGCAGTTCTTACTTTCAAAGAACAAGAAAAACACCGGTTTGACTAGTTTAATTTTCGTGAAATTATGTATACGTCTTAAAACTACAATTATTTAAAAAGATGTATATTAAACATGAAAAGATCTAGGATCCACATCACAAAAGTAAGTTTTTCTAAATTTAGTGATATAACAAGATTTTGCTCTTTTTTAGGGTGTAGGGAACCAAAGTTTTATTATAATATGTCAATATGTAGTTAGAATGTAATCTCTGTTTTATGGTAAGATAAAATTAATAGTACACAATCAGCACGTGAGATGTTGACAAAGGGTTTAAAAGTTGTTACATTGCGGTTGAGATAGATGCTACACTCTATCGAACTACCCGGATGTATACACTCTGGGTTTGTTTAACGCCTCTTTGATGCAATCGTTTTCACTCACAACATTTTTATTATTTTTTTATTATAACAAGGCACGAAAAATAAAGTAATGACATAATACTAACCAATGAAAGTGAATAAAATTATGAAAAGTCACAGTTTTAACATGTTATTGAGCTGACCAAACATAAATTGCTGAACGGTTCAATAAGTCTATGGAATAACAAGTTTTAACATATGCGTTTGGGAGAACTTACGTGTACTTATGAGGGAATGCAAATTTCATGACAAAACTCAGTATCTCAGAATATAATCTACGTTATTAATGGTTGCTAAATTTTGCGGATTACAATAATTTGTCTTTACATTAGGGCCGCATCTGTTTTATATTGAGTAGATATAATATTCTTGCGCTATGGAATGACACATTGTGTTAGGTCCTGGCAGCGGCGGAACACATGTCGAGCACGAGCTGATCACCAAGCAAAGGGTGCGAAAAGGAAAGTGTAGAGTTGCCCATTACAATATAATTTCCGTTAGCGAGAGCGGCGCTCGTGCTTGCAGCTTTCGATGAAAAAAACGGCGCAGGTAGAATCGACAATGGGGTTCGATTAAAAAAATTCACTACAAAAAGAAACGGATTCATCGAAAAAAGTAAATTTTTAATTCGCTAGTCGCGCGGGTGCGGCGGGGTGCGGCGGGGGGCGGGGGTAGTGTCGGGCGGGGGGAGGGGGGAGCGCAGGCGGGTAGGGTAGCCGCCGCCAGCCAGAGCGCGCTGAGCCATGGTGCTGTCCGCGTGTGTGAGACACCATCTCGGCGGGTACCGCACGGCCGACACCTACCGTGAGTCTAATATTTCCTTTCTAACAATATTTTTTCATACTTTATAAATTTTATAATTTAAATATTATTGTAACGAAACAACAATTTTTGTTTTGTTTACGCATTTTTTTATTTTGAAAAACTAAATTATTTTTATAAATATACTTCGGCTACTACTTCTTCGAACCATAACTTTTTTATTTAGAAAGATTTCAGTATGACATATCATCTTACCGAGGAACGTAAAAACTTTTAAAAAAGTTTGTAGGCGTGCGGGAGGCGCGTAGTGATGCAAACTTTATCGGGTATTTTTTTCCGCCAAATCGCTCTGCTCTACAGTAGCTACTAATCTTATTTAAATCTGTAAAATATTTATATACAACAATGTTTATCCGCGCCAACATTTGGTTTAACTATGTACCACTATTTAATCATTACAATGACTTCTAATATTTTGCTACTAAAATAAAATTTTGGTAAAATTTATTAGTTATTTTTCGTAATGAGATATTTTTAACGAATTTCCGATAGTTGGTCTTGTTGTTTTAATATAATTTATATTTTTGCATGAAATACTTTTAAACTTTACAAAAAATAATTGTGTCAAATAAAGAGACACTATTTAATTTAAAAACGATTTTTTCGATTATAAACGATCCGTATGTGTTTGTTCTGGTGTGATTGTCGGATTTTTCCAATTGAATGGTTATCTATCAAGATCATGTAATTATGCTTTTGATTTGATGTGTAATACAATAAAATAAAGAAACTGGTACAGCACAAACTTAATGGACGAATCGAATATAGCATTCATGCAAATGTCGAGACACATAACATTCGAGAAGCCATATTAAAATTTCTTATTACTAAATTACCTTAAGGTGTACGTTGAGGTGCGGCGAGGTGGGCCTGGGCCTACCCCAACCGCAAACTCATTTAAACTCTACGGGTCATCTACGCACTAAAGTTATCTGTTTTACTGAGCTGGCAATATGATGTTATGCTAGTTATAATACGCAAAATCGGATACTCGCTCGGTAGTTGTATGTACTTAGAAACGTTACATGCAATTAAAATTATGTAATGGCATCTGTGTACGGGGTGGCTACTAATGAGTTTTCTTACCTTCTATGGCTGACTAACCTGTCATTTTTTGTAGGTCGCGTCTGACAGACCCATCTAATTTAAAAAGCCTTAAATACTTTAACAATATAATTGTATCAATAACAGACATACAGACAGATACTTATAGATTGTGTACACGATCTTTATTTGAGAATGTTTTCTATGCTCTTTCATAAAATGTTCAAATTGCGTTATTCCAAGTATTATTCCAGTAAAAACATTAAGAGCAGCTTTTGATATGAAAATCATTTGCGGCATTTCATTTATGAGAAACTAGTAGACCACCGCAGCTTTGTTTGCGTGCCATCAGTCCTACATATATTAAAACTTTGTATGAGTTAAACAAATATCAAGTAGGTAAGTGTGCTGTAGATATATACTCCTTCATAGGTAATTATAAACATCCTAAATTTAACAAATACCTTTCTGTGGTTCAGGAGTTAGCACGAAACATCTAGTTTTGTATCTCCTACGTACATAGTGTATTATAAATTACAATCGAAAATCATTTTTTACAATAGCAATTTTTACACTGCTAAATCCCGAATTGAAAAAAATATACAGATGGACTTCAAACCCCACTTTTTCTCATTACAGACTGAATTCTCGTAATTCCTTTTAGCCTATTCTTTCTTTCTCTTTACCAAATTGCAAGTTTTTAGGTACCGAAATAAGAAAAGATTCATACAAATTTTACCCCTTTAGAGGCTAACTTTGTCTTTTCCATACACAAATCATACAAAAATGTAATCGAAAACTTGTGCAACACTTTGAAAAATTCTAAATCTACGATTTAAAAGTTACATAATAACTTCTTACCCGTATTTCATACCCTTAGGGTTCTAATTTCTGAAATTCTTAGTGCTCACTTTCATAATAAAAGACACTCCTGGACTAAATTTCAAGATTCTAGGAACAGTTTTATCAACTGTGCGTTAATTCTAATCAGCCAAGCCTTTTATATATATAGATTAATAATTTGATACAAGTCTCGTCTTATCCTGAAATATATTTGCAAAACATAAAAAACGTTTGTATTCACTCTATTTTGAACTTCGCGTCGCGAAATCCTGTGCCTAGTTTTGTGCAACTGCTCAACGTTTTCCTTGGGTTTAAATGTATTGAACATATTATGCAAAATTGATGAAAAATATATTCATACTGAATCAAAATGACATGAAATGACGATAATGATCATGTTGCAGTGCCAACTATTATTTTTACCGTAATTCTAATATACTCAATAATTTAAACAATTTGTTATAAACAGTAAAAGAAAATCCTATATGTACAATGTTTTCATAGATATGTTTAGGATATGCATAATTAATTTTGATTGATATATTTTATAACTAGTGGATCGGCCCCGCTTCGTACGGGTAGCGTAGTTTTAAAAATATCGGAGGTTTCTTCAAACACTGCTCAAGCGTTATACAGCACTCATGTCTAAATATAGTGTAACTTTGTGATTTTGAAAGCGTTTTTATGAACGGTTCAGATCAGTATCTCCGAAATTAAGCTGATTTTTAGGTTTTAATTGATGCAACTACTGGCACCATCAAGTACGTAATATGTAAATTAGTAAGGATTTGGTTTTGATCGCGTGCGACTATTATGTTCGGACTATTAATTTTGGTCTTTCTATACCGATTTCTATGATTCTTTTTTTATTGAGTAGGTAATAATGTTAACTTTTTAAATAAGGGTGATTGAGAGTATTATAAAAGCAAAAGAAAACAAATATAATCAGAATGCGCCGAACTGCTTAGCTATCAGGAGTTACACGTGTTGTTGTGAGTCAATAATAAAATATAGACATATGCTGTTGCGGAATATTTTTTAGACAATTTTATGTAGAATATTTCCGTCATACGTGATTTCTATGTAACTTTGACCATTAAGTCTGAACACGCGACGGAAGCTTAAAAAATTGAGTAACTTCTCCCGTTTTCCCAATATTTCCCAAACTTCCACTTCACTACTCTGCTGAAAAGTATACAATAACCTGCCTAGGAGTATGAAGAATAATTGTGCCAAGTTTCGTTAAAATCCGTCGAGTAGTTTTTGTTTCCATAAGGAACATACAAACCGACAGACAAACAGACAGACAGACAGACAAAAATTTTACTGATTGCATTTTTGGCATCAGTATCGATCCCTAATCACCCCCTGATAGTTATTTTAAAAATATATTCCATGTACAGAATTGACCTCTCTACAGATTTATTATAAGTATAGATTAACATAAGTAAAAACTAGTGGATCGTCCCAGCTTCGCACGGGTAGCGTTGTTTTTTAAAATATCTAAGGTTTCTTTCTTCAGTCACTGCTCAAGCATTGTGAAATTCAGCGCAATGTTTTCAAATTATTAAATTTATAGCAC
Organism: Bedellia somnulentella; assembly: GCA_963576735.1. Taxonomy (NCBI): domain Eukaryota; kingdom Metazoa; phylum Arthropoda; class Insecta; order Lepidoptera; family Bedelliidae; genus Bedellia; species Bedellia somnulentella. Next base: position 261,461 of record CAUYWD010000002.1, read on the forward strand.
TCCCTAAACAGGGTAGTTTGGTGATTTTGAATGCGCTTTAATGAACGGTTCAGTATTTCCGTTTAATAGCAAATTTTGGAATAAAGCGCTATGAAGTATTTATAACAATCTAAAAAATAAATCATTACGTGTTGTAGGATGCAACTACTGGCGCCATCTAGTATGTTATATGTAAATTAGTAACAATTCGGTTTTGGTCACGGGCGCGATGGCTTATTTAATGTATAATTTCGGTGTTTCTCTACCGATTTCTATGATTCTTTTTTTATTGAATAGGTAATAATGTTACCTTTTTTAAATTAAGGATGAGTGAGAGGTTTACAAACGTAAGAGTAAACAAATATAATCAGAATGTTCCGAACTGCTAAGCTATCAGGAATTACACGTGTTATTGTGAGTCAACCGTAAAAGATAGACATAAACTGTGAATGATTTTTTTTTAGGTAATTTTATGAAGAATATTTCCGTCATACATGATTTCTATGTAAGTTTAACCATTAAGGCTGCACACGCGACGGAAGCTTAAAAAATGTAGTAACTTCTCCCGTTTTCCCAAAATTTCCCAAAATTCCCCTTTACTACTCTGCTGAAAAGTATACAAAAACCTGCCCAGGAGTATGGAGAATAATTGTACCAAGTTTCGTTAAAATCCGTCGAGTAGTTTTTGTTTTCATAAGGAACATACAAACCGACAGACAGACAGACAGACAGACAGACAAAAATTTTACTGATTGCATTTTTGGCATCAGTATCGATCCCTAATCACCACCTGATAGTTATTTTGAAAATATATTTCATGTACAGAATTGACCTCTCTACAGGGGCCCAATTCTACAATTTTAAGAAACGTCACCGTTTTGATACAGTCTGTAGGTCAAATTAGTACAATACTGTATCTCTATTTTTAGTCGTTACAACGTAATCGGCTCTATTATCTTAGCTGCCGGAGCATGGTTTTGTCAATTTTGACATTCCAAATCAGTCATTTATTCATTCTTTAATATGTCAAATAAGTGTTGTCATTTCAGTGATCTTAAAAGTCTACCGCAATAACTGTACCTATTTCTGTACCATCGCCCAAGACTAAAGAAATATCATTTAAATTTTATGTACAGTTTATGAGTACTTTCTGCTAGAAGATTCGACCGAAATATTTTATTGTAGGTTAATTCTTTGGTGCTAAGACAGCCAAATTGAAGTGGGACTGGGCGGGGCATGTCTGCCGTATGCCGCCGGATAGGTGGGCTAAAAATGTAACCCAATGGGTTCCTAGCAACGGCCGCCGGCGCAGAGGCAGACCAAGAAGGAGATGGCGGGATGACCTGGACTCTTTTCGAAAAGATTGGAGAGAGCAGGCCCAAAGCAGGGATGAATGGAAAATCCAGGGAGAGACCTTTGCCCAGCAGTGGGACACAATAGGTTAATAAAAAAAAAAAAAAAAACTTTACATGGGTGTCGTAAGAGGCGACTAAGGGTATGGGGCTTTTTAAAGTGACTTTTAAGCGATGCAGTTGAAGACCCATCACCAACGATACTTTATTTCTACCATCATCTCTCATAACAACTTCCAAATGTGGCTGAGGAGTTTTTCGCTCTAAAGCTGTGGCTACCCCTTTTTAGGGATTTATGGCCGTGAGTATATGTATAGCAAAATTAAAAACCTGTAACAATGTACCTACAAATACATTGTCACATGACAGGACTAAGTATAACTCAGCTATAATAGTTTCCTCACGATATTTTCCCTCACGGTTAACGTCCTCAATAAATAAAAAATACATTGGTCAAGGCCCAACGAGAATTTAAACTCAAACCGATGAAGTGAAGTCTCAAAAAAAAAGAGCTGAGTTTTGATTTCATCGTTATAAAAATTTAAAATTGTATGGGTACGTAAATGGTTAAATTTATGCGGGTACCTACTCCACCCCACTACCCACTACCCCAATGGGAACTAATGGCGTGAGTATATGTGTTTATGTATGTATGTACCTACTCCGTAACTATCATTTATTTTAATGGAATGTCTTCTAGGCATGACATTATTACAGAAGCCGCCTGCCTTTTTGAGAAAAATCTCTATTTGGTCCGATTGTGTCCTCCGTAGTCGTCCTCTACTAACACCACTTTCCAGTGCCTTCCACATTGGGTTTTTACACATCCAATTTACCTATTCATCCTTATCATGCGCAAACCGTCTTAAAAATATTATTGCCTTAGTATTAGTATATGGAAAAATACTAGTTTTCATTGAAACAAACCTATCCCAATTTTTTATTGATGTACAAGCGCGAATTTAAAGGCTGTTTTCAATGTTAGTAAAAAAAATGTTTTTTCTTTTCCTCAAAGTCTCTATAGGTACCCTGCGTTTTGAAAATGACACCTCTCTTTTGCTCTGTTTTATATTCTACAGATAAGTTAGTAGTGAATTGTTATAATTGTGCCAGTGACAAATTGGTCAAATAAACAAAATAAATGCATTTAAATTTTTCACACAACCTGTCAGACGTCCGAAGTGTAAAGAATAAAAAAGCATGTATAAAAGATTCATTAAACTAGAAGAAGCTAGATAAGTTAGCCAGGGTCGTACAAATCCAACAAAATTAACAGTTTCTGCCTACTCCGATAGGAACTAATCTCGTGAGTTTACGCAAGTAGGTTTGTATCATTTTTTTATTGTTTTTTTTATTTTGATAGAGAAAATCTTGAAATTATTATTTTCATTGAATTATTTATCTTTAATTAATGATGAAATAAATATTTGTTAGATAAAATGTGGCACGTTTAAGAGTTTTTTTGTGTTTTTTTTCAAGACCTTTTTTTCTGAAATATAAGACTTTTTTAAGTTTGCCTTATGTTTGTTTATAATAAGTCGTGATTATAAGATAAGATTTTTGCGGTCTGTTCAAAGTAAAGTAAAACTTTTTCTTACAAACTCATTACGCAAATTCTTGGCCAAACACGAACTCGCTTTAAGAAAAAAAACTTATTCCAACTGTCATAATTTGACATAAAACCGTCAAAATTCTGTCACATGTCACTAAACGTCACAATGCAAACTTAATAGAACTTTTTAATGGGTATTCACAATATTTTTAAGATGTATCTTAGGTGTATGTCTCTGGTATGGTGATCCAAATTTGACTTTTTTGCCCAGTTTCTTGCTCATTCGGTCATTGAGTTGAATGATTTTAAATCCAGTATTGCCATTTTTATTCTAATATTGATATTGCAAATACCTACCACTTTATTTATTATGTACCCTATGCTCTTATAGATTAATCATCCCCGATTTTGTAACTAGATCTCAATTATTTCTTCAAAATTTAATTGTAAATGATTTAAAATATGTTTCCAATGTTTACCAAGTATGAATTGTCAGGTTATTAAATAAATTATATTTAAATTGAGCCAAAAAGGCTGCTTGTAGATTTTTTAAAAAAATAGAAGAAAGATATTTTTTGGAAAATAACAATAAGCATGACATAATTAGTTGGGATTCGCGATAATGGGATTTCATTATTATTTTTTCTTTAATTTTATGTTCTTCCCAAAATATAAATAACTCTTAACTTAGTCTTTACTTAACCATTGATTAAATACCTTCAAGATCTAATTGTTTAATAATTTCATTCTTTATACATAATTTTTTTTTCGCTTTAATGATAAAAATCCTTACAACTAAAATTCACATGCGAGACTAAATCACACTGTTTGTGGCGAAATTGCTAAAAAATATTCGGCAGATACCGCCAACAACAAAAAAAAATAAAAAAAACAATAAACAAACAAAAAAATTATAATTAGTAAATTTTCATTTCCATTATTACATATTTTGAAAACTAATGAATAAATTTCTTATGCCGAATAATAATTTATTTAACGGACTGGTTAATATCAAACATTATTTGTTTGCGGAACTATTCGTACGATACGAACTTAATAATGAATATGCTATCAGTGATTTTGGTACCAATTATTCGTGACGATGAAGCTTAATTAAAGTTTTCAAACTGGAACATTCATATGGTGTCTCTATTTTATAAGAATTCATTGCGGAAGATATCAACCAACTGAAAATTACCCAAGAATGTACATTTATATTTCAAATCATGTAGGAGAAGCTAACAAATAATAAAGCGTATATTTATCATACCAAAACTTGTATTAAAAGTTCTTTGCTCGTCTTAGTGATTATACTTTAGTTACAAATATATAATAAATAATATGTTCTTGATACTTGTTTCTTTATTAATTTACTAGTGAACCATTTCGGATTTGCACGAGTATTGTTATACTTTAAATATACGCCTGTGTTTTCTTAGGGTCAATATTTACTGGCATGAAAACTGTGATAATTTAATTAGGAATAACTTTTTTAGAGGGCTAACGGCAACGTTAATAACTATAAAACGAAAAGCTTAACTGTTTTCGCTTAGACTTTATATAGTCGTTACCTAGCATAATTTACAATGCATACATTTAGTACATAGGCAACCTATAATGTTTTCGGTTATCGTAGTGTGGCCGCACATGATCCTGACTTTTATTTTACCTTAAGCCTATTAATATATACATATATATACAAAGTATATATACACTGTAGTATATATATAGTGTGGTGTATATATACTGTGTAGTGTATATTTGCTGTGTAGTGTCGGCTTAGAATAGCACTTCCCCATTTCTTCCGATGGGTGTACGTAAGAGGCGACTAACTGTATTGGGGCTTTATTATTATTTATTATTATTTATTTTTGGGCGATGTATTCGGAAACCCATCACCAACAACCTTTATCTCACCATCTCTTCCCCACTCAACTTTCCAAAAGTGGCTTAGGAATTTCCAATTCCTTAGCTCTGTAATTGAAACAACTTTTGATTTTCGGATATTTTAATCGCGTATTATTACATTATTTTTAAAGCCCGACGTTTCGAAAACTTTTCAGTTATCATGGTCACGGGAAGACTGAGGTGTTATTTGTCATTATACAGTACTATAAAATTATTAATACTAACTACCTTCACAAAATTTTAAGTTACATACATAATGTGCAATCGTGAAAATCTTAGAAAATACTATCCTTAGCTCTGCTTCTAGGGATTTATAGCCGTGAGTCTATGTATGTATGTATGTATATATATCCGACTGTACACTAATCAGCCAATCATCTCAAAATCTCTTGTCTATAATATCAAATTTCCAAAAGGAGAGATATTTGTTTGTATGTATAGGTTCCTAATTCCCCAATAGCTCAACCGATATAAAAAATATTTTTTTAAATTAAACGTTGGAATTATTCAAAAGTAACGTAGGCTATATATCATCACACGAAATATCATAGGGGTGTTGGTGATGAAACTGACATGCATACATATAAACTGGTTTCCCATAATACAGACCTAGCCTAGTTTGGGAACCTCTGCTTAGGTCTGTACTTAAAGGCTTTGGAATGAGAAATTCCTGAGTCACTTTTGGAAGTTGAGTGGTGAAAGGATGGTATTAATAAATAATTGTTGGTGCCGGGCTCTCTAACCATATCGACCAAAAATCACTAGAAAGCCCACGCGAAATCACTAAGGGTAACCCATACACTCCTATTATTATGACCACCCACCGGTAGGAATGGGGTAGTGTTATTCTGCTGTTTTGCTATAAAAACATAAACATGAACATAACAAGAAAGTTCACGCCGTTTATCCCCGAAGGGGTTGGCAGAGGTACCAATACTTCTGAACTCACATGGCAAGCGCCATCTAGTTTCCAGAGAAGGTACCCACGTTTTGCTTAGACAGTGTACTCACGTGATAGGGGGCAGGCCTATCGCCGTTTTGTACGAATACACTGTCACATGACTAAGTACAACTCAGCCATGTGGGTTTCCTCACGATGTTTTCCCTCACCGTTAACAACCATGATAATTTAAAAACATATTTATCTTATATCTACTTTGACTGGGACCTCATAATGAGTTAACGTTTTCTTGAATAAGTGTAACTGCATTTATCATATCAATTTTCATTGAGCCACATTGAAACGAAATCTACTTCGATACATTTGAAATATTTTCGAACTTTGAATAGGATATTTTTATCAGAAAAAATATTGTCATAAAAAAAGCATATTTTATTGAATATTTTAACTTTTCAGTAAAATGTAAATAAAATCCAATAAAATATGTGTAAATACATTCAAATAAATATTCATAATCATTTTCCACAAAAAAAAAATTTTTTCGAATGTATGAAACAATACACAAAGAGCTACTGTTGTTTTTTAGGAGAAAAACTGTAGCATTATGGTGGATTGTAGCTTCAGACAGCTGTCAAAAGAACTCTTAAAAACGCTTAGAATACCGATTTGGTGAATCATTCGTTCAATCATCATAACGCTGAAAAAATTGTTAATTTGCAGAATACCAAATACGTCAATGTGTCAAAAAGTGACGTAAAATGGCCTTGTAGAATAGCAAATAAGATCTTAGCTGTCTCACTATTGTGACAGTGACACAAATGACATTTGTCAATTTTGCTTCGAGAATGCCAAAACCACAGTTTTGATACACCTAAGACCGACATACAGAAAAGATGGTCGTGTAGAATTGGGCCCCAGATTTATTATAAGTATAGATAAATACCTATCATGTCAAACGTATCGATACACTTTGTACACCAACAAGCGTATCAGTTGTCACCAACATAAAGAAAATAATTAATTTTGTCATTAGATCGATAAACTTAAATGTATAATCTTTATGATACACACTTTTACTAACGGCCATAAGTAAAAAAGTGTAGGCAGAGCTTCAGAGCAGAAACTCCTCAGTCACATTTGAAGATATAATAGTAGAAATAATAGAATCTTATGTGATGGGTCTCCAACTGCATCGCCCAAAAACCACTTTAAAAAGCCCCATACCCTTAGTCACCTCTTACGACACCCGTGGGTAGAACGGGGTAATGACATTCTAAGCCGGCACAACACGGTTTAATGCATAAATATAATATTGTTTACGTTAGTATAGAAACAATTACAATATATACATTTTCATGTGTAAGTATGTAAAATGTAAATTCCACGCCTCGTAGTAATAGAAAGTTTACAGTTACAAATGATTACAAAAATAAATATTTTTTTAACATCAGCCAGTTACTTAAAAAAATACTATGTATATTCCCAACTATCTTTGTACCAATATCGCCTAAGAATCGAACCGCACCTTTCGCGAATCAAGCTATTTGTCACTCCCTCACATATCCACAAAGAAAACATTGTTGTTACTTAAAAAGCTTAAGCAGATATTGATGCTTTATTTCGTAATATTAGTATGCAAAACCTAAAAACTTTATTGTTCCAACAACAAATTTAAATATCATATAATACTCTCTTACATACCTTTAAAAATTAAGTTTTAGTTTTTCACAGATAAATCGATTTCAAATCGATTATACCGCAGATACGCGCCGTTTTACAACATGATTTTTATATGTTTGTTTAGTTTTGTAGTTAATAGTATCATTAGTGAGCAACAATAATTAATTAATTTTATACATTTTAAGGTGTAATGCATCATGCATCAAGCATACCTAATTCTTTTTCATGGAAAGTAGAAATATTGATTAATTTATGCGAAGTGCCAAAAACATAGGAATAAAACTATATAAATCTGAAAAAAATATGTTTTAGAAATGAACGGTGAGACATTTCTTGTCTCGGTTCATTTAAAAATATAAAAATACTTTTAAATTCTACTTTTGATTTAAATATAAACCAAAAAAATACCTAGTGTATCCATTTCATTGACGTTTGAGCTCCACCAAAATAGTAGGTGGATGGAATCGCTGGCAAGCTGTGACAATTGCAACTCTATCAAACAGTTTTTTCATCATTCACACAGATTCGTTTTTGCATTAATCTTCGTGGAACTGACAGTTGCGAATTACCACATCATCCGTTCTGAATACGTTTTGAGAATCGGTAAAAAATATCTCGCATTGAATCGACGGAATTCGAGTTTTTTTAATTTGCTCAGATTTACCCGATCGCGCAAAAAACATCGCAACTGCACGAACAAAAAACTACCCTATTGTGTCCCCCCCCCCGCCCCGCGCCGTCGCCCCGCGCCGTCGCCCCGCACCACGGCGTCGTGACGTCACGGGGCAGGTAGGTCGCGCCCACACATCGCATGCTTTCATCCCCGCGTCTTATAAATAACAATACTCTGATAATCCTGATTAATCCCTCGATTAAACTCTCTGTAAGGATCCACTGTATTTTTAAGTTGTCAGAGTTAGCTGGCCGGTCGCGGGGATGGAGGGTGGAGGGGTGGAGGGGAGGCCACACAACCGCGTGATCTCATTAATTAGAGATATTTAATTAGGTGTCGATTACAGCCGTGTGTATCGATTAGCGGCCACGTGACACCGCCGCGACACCTCCGCGGCGTTGCGCAACGTTGCGTCGCCGCTGCACCACTTGCGGACTCGCCTTGTTCTACTGTCATCAGCTTAATTGAGTCCACGATTTTCGTGATAAAGAAGTTGGGATATTGTCAGAACTATCATCAATTATCATATGAAATCATTTTAATTCAAGCGATAAATATCAAAAATTTCGGTGATACTCGTAGTTAGTCACAGTAAGATTGAAAAAGTTACAATTTGTAACGATAAATAAAATTTTAACAGAAGTTGTTCCTCCGCAAACCTGCTGATACATTATTTAAATAGTCTTCTCGAATAGTTTGGAGGATTCCAACCTATTATGAGCAACAGAACGCCATACCCATATAAACACTGCTGCTGTTTTATTAAACAAACATGGTATGGTGTTTGTATACTTTTACGATTTAAATCAAGAAAAGAAACAAAGGATGGTGGGTAGCAGTCCAGCCACGTCGTCCAGCCGAAACTTCAACAGCTCCAAAGACCCCAAGTTCTCTCACAACGTCCGCGGGGAAAAGCGGCTGATGTTATTCTTCCATTTAAACAGTCACTACACATAAGTGCATAATATTCGAAACACTATGGATTTACTCTTTGTGTTAAAACGGAACATTTTAAATTATAATAATTACTTCAAATTAAAGATAAACTATTTTGGCTTTAGCGTCGGGAAAGTTTTCGTTACACACTTAATGCGACATTCTAATAGCCTTTAAAGATCCGTTTTGAATGTGAATTAATATTGGTATAATTTTCAGATGTTGACTGTTGAGCAGTAATTTTATGTAATTGTTGTCATCAAGTAAATAACTAATAATTGTTTTGTTTGTTTCAGAAGAAGCTGCCGATCTCGGAAAGACTCCCTCACCGCCGCCCAGCCATGGTCAGTACTTCATTAGTTACATTCGATTTAAGCAAAAAAAACCTGTTGCATATTTAAACCTTAGTAGATTTAGGAGATCATTGCTTTTTTGTAGCGGAACTAAAGAAATTCTTGGTTTCATTTTTATAATTCCCTGCTAAAAACACATAATTGATTTAATGAATTGGTACATGTCCAATATTATAGTAATATAGCTTTAGTACTGGTCGTTTTTTTTGTCTAGCCATGGATGCCTATTGGCTGATGATAATTTACAAGTTGAATTATTTCTTATGTTTTAAAAAATATATTACATTAACTGCAATCTTAATAACTTATCCTTTTTAAAATATGTAAATACATAACAAATTAATTTTTATCATAATTTTATTTTATTATAACTATAATAACAATTTATGAAAAAATCAAGACCATTTGTTTGAGCAATGCTGTCGATACCGATATTATACGTATATCAAATAAAATAAAATATACACTTATCCAAGTAATCTCAATTACATCGCAGCAGGCAGACATTCTGTCGTTTATCTTCTTAATCGTTTTAATATAAACGATGTGTTATAATAGTCGGTTTGGTCTCGATCCCTTTCTAATAAGTGTAGTGTGGATCGCACGCGCGGGAAGGGTTGCGTCGCGCACGCGCACTGGCGCCCGATAGGGGTATGGCCACGCGACACTTGGGGTACTAAGAAAGGATTTAATATATATACATCATTTAAAATACTCGAAAACGATTGCCTATATAGTACTATTGTGATTTATATCTTTAATCATTGATGCAGGCTTAATAAATGGATCGAGGTTGAAAAAAGGAACTTATATAGGAATAGATGATTTATTTGAAATTAATCATACACGTCAAATATAAGTATGTATAGTTTAAGTAAAAAATATATATCTTTAACTTGAAATGTCTAAAACATTTCGTGTAATATCTTAAATAAATTTACACTTTTGATAAAGAATCCTATATTAATAAAATATTAGAATGTGCTTTAAATATTAGTGCTAACAATATTCCGTATTGATATCGCGTTGTTTAAAATGTAATTTCCAATTGTTATTTTTTTCTTCTTATTTCTGTATCATGTAAATTAAATTAAATATACTTTAGTAGATCTTAATCATACTCCATTAGATAATTACTAAAAGTTTTCTTTCTGATGACAATCAAATATTTGGAAACATTTGTAAGGACGCCGTAAAATAAAAATATGGAATAATAAATACCTACATTTACTTTATTGGGTAGGATAAACATTCATATAAAACTTTTAGGTCTGCAGCGCGAGCGCCGCTGGCCCGCCAGTTGCACTTTAGATTTAATGCTATTGAATCGAACTTATACTGCCATCTATCGTCAGAACTCAGAACTTCTGAAGTTAGCATCGCAATATGTAATATTGCTTGTTTTCGACATTAAGTAGATAAATAATAAAAAGTTTATCAAATAATGAGTTTTTGAGCTATCAGCAACACGCCTGTGACCGCGTGTTACGGTTAGTCCGGGAGTTACAGTTCGAATCCCGCTGAGAGCAACATTTATGTAACGAGCATAAATGGATGTTTCTTTATCTTGGATGTTATTCATATGAGAATTGTATAATATTAAATATATCTTTAGGTTAGTATCCCACAATACAAGTCAGTTGTTATTGTAATTGAGTTTGGGCTAACTTGATCTGTGTATATACGTCTGTATTTATTTCTTGTAGTTTACATATTAAAGTAACATACTCTCTTACCGCTATGCATTGATTGTGACTATATCTTGGAAGGGAAATATAATGCTACGATTGTTTAAATTTAGAACAACTATCTACTACAATAGACTTGATGATTTAATAGAGATGCACACAAAAGACTTAAAAAGCATTGGGAAAAATTCAGATATCTCTAGATATTCTATATTAATAATTGCATGTGAAATCTTCTCAACTTGTGATCGAGATATTTTGCTTCGTAGAAAATCAGAATAAAAATTTTTTTGGATCTTTTTTGATAAAAGTTCTAAACAGTTATTTTTAACCTCAGCCATTTCACGCATCAGGTGATACAAAGCGATTATAGACCTGCTTCCTTATCATGTGGCATACATTCCGTACCATATGACAAAAAAAATACGTGATGTTCAGAAGTACTAGTAGGTCAACGTGAATCCCGTAATGAATAATAAATAAATCGAGCTGTGACTTCTCTTAAATTTAAATTCGTAACGTAAACTCTATACAAAACGCTCACATACATCGTTGGTTGTGACTTTCCAGACGGGTCTGCGAG